>WURV02202494.1:0-11558 GCA_011762755.2 Epimenia babai
GTGAGAATTTATGTAAATGCATTACATATAAATTATTCAATTCGGGCTGTTTTCAGACATCTGTGGCCGATACCAGAATATAGGGTCGGCCCTTATTCGGTCGAGATGCTCGCTGAATTACGGTGTGTAGAAGAATAAAAACTATTTGCATTGTATTGAATGACCTATAAAGGTTAGTGGAAAAAACGCCGACCAAAATTAATGTCTAGTTACCAATAATGGCAATATAAACGATAAAAATGTGACTTTTTAGCAAACTGAAGAGTAACTTGAGCCTTTTGCGTAAGGCTTTAATTTGTCGTATTTCATATTATACACACTAACGGGGCAACTAACGGGTATACGAATGAAGACAGAAAGCTATTACTAAGCTAAATGTAGCTGGTATGCGATAATGTACACTGTGGGGCATGAATGAAAACAACAGTAACAACGAAAATTAGACTAAAGAGTTAAAAATAAAAATTGCCAAGTACGTATTTTACAAATATGATAAGGGGAGTTAATTCAAGCAGTATATAGAGTTGTCTACCTTTTCAATATCTATACATACATTCTCATAAGTTATAATATTTAGATGTTAGCCCATTATTCACGATGGAGTCATTATTTTGTATATTAAACCACTTTTTTTTACTCTTGGATCAACAATAAAGCTATTTAAAACTAATCATCAAGCAACAAACAAGCGATACCATATAGTTACTCCCACCAGTACATTGCACGCAGCAATTTCGTAACCAGCTATTAGTCCGACTGGAACTCTTGAATGGTATTTGTTTACGAATGTTTGCGTCATTGAGTATATCAGATTACATGCTAAATTTTATTTACAATGAACTCCTCGTTTCATTCAGCCAAAATACTATATGAGACCCACCATGTCAAAATCAGTTGGAAGTCGGGAAATCCCCAAATCAGTAAAATGCTAATAATACATTACAACATAAAAATATGGAATTTTAGTTTTTTCCTTTTTAGGGTACTCAAGTCATTAGAGATTCATAAAAAGATATTTTTCTGTGTGAAATATGCTTAAAATGTCATATTATTACCAGTTTAAACTGTGTGACAATGTTTGGTCGCCGTTTTCTCAATATTAAGTTTCTCCACTATGATGTATATATTTGCCGATATTATTGTTACCCCTTTGTGGATTATTAGGATTTTAGCAGCATTGGAAAGCTGCTGTCATTCTCTCTCCAGACATGTATAAATCGCTAAATTGACAGATTGCGACTTTAGACTGATTTTGACATGGTGGGTCTCATATGGTAGAGGTTGAAAAGTTGAAAACATGATGTTCCCATGGATTGTTATGAACCCTAGTATGGAGAAAGTAGAATCTAACAGGTACATGTATCGCGGATTCCTGTTGAACTTTATTACCTACTATCATTTGCATTATATCAGGTGAAGCATACAGTAGAGTTGTAGGGGCACTGTACTTGTAACCGAAAGGTCGCGGGTTCGAAAATGCTGGCAGGTTGGCTTTTCGGAGATGATCCTCAGCAAGTCATTTATCCTCGATTGCTAGAGTAAATCTGTTCTCTGCAATTGGTATCGATCTTATCTCTCAGAGGTGATAATAAAAAAAATAATAAATGGTTTACTTAATATACCGCTCTATGCCACGAGAAAGTCTTCTAAGAGCGGGTCACAGAGCAGAATATAGTGGAGGGATTTAAGCACACAGCGTCCAGTTAAAATGACTCGGAGAAGAGATGGGTCTTGAGTCGTTGCTTAAAAAGGAACGTATCGATCTAATTTCAAAGGGAAGATTATTCCATAAGATAGGACCCGCAAAACAAAAGCAGCGACTTTTGATATGCGAATATCAAAGGTATTGATTGTATCTGCGCTGAATAGCTGCCATAAAAATTCACTGCTAACCGCATATGAAAGCCTTTATACACTGATACTTGCGCTATATGAATGTTCTACTTTACCTTAACATGTAAGTAGCGATGCTATAGCATTTTTTCACTGTGTCGTACTATAATTCTATTCCATACTGACTTAGATAACGAAACAAAGTATTTTTCCGCTTTTCCCTGTATGAAGAGTAGATGGGCGGCTGCTACTATAAATAAACCCAAACTAAAACTATTCACTCAAAATAAATGACTTCATCCTGATGAGTAAATAATACTAAATGTCAGTGCGGCGTGTCAGATGATTGGACATTCCTTAAATATATCACGGAAGTAAACGAACTGTCAAAACTGAAAATAAGGGTTCAAAAACGGTGAAAATACTCTAGCTTCTGGATTTTAAATGGGGAACAAAATAAAAAAAACCCGGCCGCTCCGATTTTCAGAAACAAGAGGCCCAGGAGGCCGCAAGATGCTACATGAAAAAAGAGAAAAGAGAAGAGAAAAAGACAGAACAAGAGACCAAGGAGGCCATCTTGACATCAAAATGAGAAGACAACAAGGCGACTGCTTGACATCAAGAAGAGCAGACTTGACAATACCCATTACGACACGGAAACAAGAAAATACAGATTTGTGGAAAAGACATAGGCTGAAATCACATCTAACTGCCAAAAAAGAGATGCCCTAAACAAATCTGTATGAGACCTATGCAGACAATATCTGCCAAATGGCAGAACCTTGCGGTAAGCAGTTCAATGATTGTAATCTGGCTCAAAAGAGCCCGGCAGATATCAGGTGATTTTTACCGTTATAAAAGTAGTCAATGCCTCGACGGACTTAGGAAATGACGTCATCGAGTCACACTTTAAATAAATGGACCGCAGCTAATCCGTGACTGCTCTACCTCGTTGTGTAAGATTCTCCGAGCGACATGGCGACACCGTGGGTCATTAACAACGATGCCGTCAACTAAAAATCCAAATTCTACATCGAGACATCGGCGTAAACATTAATATCTAATAACACGACACAAAGAACCGAGATGCGTCGCTAGACACTACGCAAGTGGTGGCATTAACACCAATTACGGGCAGAAAAGCATCAGATAAATACAAGATATAGCGGGGTATTTGTTTACTGGATATCATTACACGTTCAGCCTCAGAGACAACGACCGGGAGAACGCGCGGCTGGTACTTAAATCACATATTGATCGCCCTTGCCCATGTTTAAATTAGTTAATCCCGTCCATATAAAATTACATTCCCAAATATGCACGCACTAGATATGACCACTATACACCTTATTATAGTAATTCATTCGCCGTAACCATAGCGACGGCAAGCAAACTTAGGACGACAAATTAAACAAAGTGAATTTTTAATGCGAGATGACGTGTAGCCTTCATTAAGCATCAATAATTCAAAGTAAATGAAAAACAGTTCGTTGTATTAAACGGATGTGTGCCAACAAGGATCAATTTATTGCGAGATAAAGAAGGAAAAAAACTCGTGAACAGGCCTGTAATATTACGTTTACTTGTTCACTGTATCAATTTACATAGCTCTTTCGATGGTCGGTTGTGCTGTATAATTTTACAGTTCAACCAACGCCGTGGATGAAGATGAAAAATCGCGTTCAAGGTGGCGCAAAATTATGGTAACCATGGCAAAATCGATCGAGTAGATGATATTTGAGAGAGCTTCAACTAAATAACTAATCTGAAATCAACGGAAATTAATAACTTATTTGAAATCAACGAAAATTAATAACTTATCTGAAATCAATAAAAATTAATAACTAATCCGAAATGAACGCTGTCTTAACTAACTACTGAAAACTGTTACTAAGTGTTACAACTGATAAAACTGTTCACTCTAATTCATTATTAGAGTAAGCAAATCCATTGTGTGTATGAATATACAAATCATTCATACGTGAAGAAATCCAAACTAATGACATTAGGCACAACAGGTAACGGGTCTTAACCCCCCACCCCCATTACCCCTGCACCAAGCATGGCACACCAAGGGTCGCACGTAAATAAAATCTAAAAATTGAAAGGGAGTGGTTAGGTAGCTGGATTTGAATTCTAGCAGATCTTGGTCCAAATCCCTGTCTAGCCAGTATACACCCCGTATTGTTTTCAGGCAGAGTGCTATAAACTCCGTCTGAAAACGTACCTCTCGGTAGCCCTAAGAGGGTGTTTCTTCACTATGATGTGACACGATATGACTGTGTTCCGTGTTTCAGATGCTGATGCCACCGTCTCTCGCGGTGGTATCTCTCCACGATCTCGTTATCCTACATCTATTTAGCGAAACATGCCCCAGTGTGGATATATACCAGGTATATACTAGGTATTCGGAACCAACCAGTAACATAAATGGACGATGGTCAACTGTGTACCCAGACCAAGTGGTGTTAATGAAATGAAATTTATTTGATTAAAGTGTACTTATTAGCTGAGCTGTCAAATACACTTAACATGAAACAATAGCCCAATGGTCCAAGACTATAATGTAATTACCTAAATTGTATACAGGTAATGCAATCAATGTTAGATACAATTATGTACATTTACAGTGAGCATGAAATAGATAACAAAGTTGAATAATACAGTGGAAAGTAGAACAAATTTCGAAAAAAAGAAAATCACATTTACCACAGTACTTTCCCCAGTTATAAAGGGATGAACTATATCACCAACAGCGCAATTATCACTCAGTCGTCTAGCTTTCTAGACTCAATGGTGGCAGAAACCAGATTACCCCCCCCCTCCCCGGCCTTGTGGAAAATACACTGTATTAAACTATGTTACACACTCATTTCAACCCTTTTTAATTTAATAAATATTAATGTATAGTAAATATGTATTGAAATGTATAAATTAGACGGGGATTCTTGAATACAGCTGCTAGATTTTAGTGCAATCCATTGTACAAGACAAAACATATATGCAAAACACAAATTTGACAATTTAATTCATCGTGAAAAAGATAACAAGGGGCCCAAGAGGCTTCAAGATATCTGAAAAAAAGGAAAAAAAGAGAAAAAGACAGAACAAAAGGCCAGGAGACTATCTTGATATTAGAACGAGAAGACAACAAGGAGATTGCTTGACAACAAAAACAAGAGGCCAATAGACATGGCAATACCCATTACGATACTGAAACAAAACAAGATGCCAAACGGACCTGACAATACCCATTACGATACTGAAACAAGACAAGAGGCTAAAGAGACCCGACAATACCCATTATGACACTGAAACAAGAAAATACAGATTTGTGAAAAAAAACCTAAGCTGAATTCACATCTAATTGCCAAAATAGAAATGCCCTAAAAAAATCTGAATTAGACTTACACAGACAATATCTGCAAAATGGCAGACCTTCGTAATAAGCAGATATGGAGATAGATTTTCAAATAAAAAAGTCAATAAAAATTACCGGCCTTTGTTACCATAAAGATGCTAAACAAATCAGAGAGATACTAAGCCAAGGAAAATAAATGGCAAACCTCTGCGATAAGCGGTTCTTGAGAAGATTTTCTAAGAAAAAAATATGAACATCGGCAAAGGTTACCTCCCCTACCTGTGATGACCATACCATGAACAAATTTAGAAGAGACCAACCCTAGGAGAACATCTGCCAAATGGTAGACCTATGTGATAAGGAGTTCTTAAGATTTTTTAAAGAAAATATACGAACATCGGCATAAGTTACCTCCCATAGCTGCGATGATGAAACCATGAACAAATCTAGAAGAGACCAACCGAAGGACAATATCCGCCAAATGACAGATCTCTGTGATAAGCGGTTCTTGAGAAGAAAATTTTTTAAGAAAATGTTAACGTCGGATGGATGGATAGACGGACAAACGGACAAATGACGGACAAGCTTCGAAGAGAAAAGCTCACCAAGCGTAAGGTCAGGTGAGCTAAAAAAGACATATAGATAACACAAAAAAATTTGTAATGCGCATTTTTGGGTAAATACTGCCAAATGACGTAAAAGACAGAAATCACCTGACTATAAACACATTACGCACATTAAGTGCAGAAACATACAGAAACAATATTGGCAAAAAAGCAATTTTGAAAAGATCAATGATATTTGGTGAGCTGTTTGAACCTAGAAAAATAATCAAGACTATTTTCGGTACAAGCCACATACTGCCGGCCACATTTATCAGTGCTTGAACTACGCTGGAAAGGTTAAGTTTGCTCTATTTGAATACATTTACAGTTCAACATGCTGCTCAACAATCGTGAAATGCTCGCGGTATTACTTATGACGTCTTTTCGTTAATTTAAAAGACGTACAAATACAAACTGTAACTCCGAGGCGAGCCAAGTGACTGGATGAATCCACGATACTGTATAAATAAATAATAAATAAATAATCCTAGGAAAACTTCCAGAGTATCAGTAGCCAGCTGTGGCATCAATAGAAACCAGCATGCGTAAACACAGTAGAACACATAGGACATTTTTGTGAATCGATTTTTTTCTTTCACTGGGATGTGAAAAGTACGATTATGTTCATGAATCAATAACTCTATGGGTTTCAAGAATATTTTGTATGCCATCACTAAGTTCATCAAAGGGCATAAAATACATAGTGCATAACAAACGCACTCGGTGCAAGGCAACTGTACGGAGATGAGGTATAGACGAGATGATGGTAAACGCAACCCATGACAACTGTACACAGATGAGGTATAGATGAAATATTACTAAGCACACCCCATGCAAGACAACTATATAGAAATGAGGTATAGATGAAATATTACTAAGCACACCCCATGCAAGACAACTATATAGAAATGAGGTATACACAAAATAAAAGTAAGCACACCCCATGGCAACTGTACAGAGATGAGGTATGCACAAAATAATAGTAAACACACCCTATCGCAACTGTACATAGAGAGGAGGTATACACAAAATAATAGTAAGCACACCCTATGGCAACTGTACAAAGATAAGGTATACACAAAATAAAAGTAAGCACACCCCATGGCAACTGTACAGAGATGAGGTATGCACAAAATAATACTAAGCACACCCTATCGCAACTGTACATAGAGGAGGAGGTATACACAAAATAATAGTAAGCACACCCTATGGCAACTGTACAGAGATGAGGTATAGATGAAAAGTTGGCAAAAAACTGCGGTTTTTGAAATGCAGCTATAAAATGTAAAAAGTAAGTGAACAATGAAATCCAATTATCATGTTCTTCAAACAATTTGTAAAGAAAAGAAACTCTCTTGGGTAATTAAACAAATGATAAATATTCAAAGCATTAGTTAGGCAACCAAGTGACAAGTGATCAATGCAGTGAGGAAGAAATCTATGAGTTGAAAAAAGGCCATGAGATACATGTTTGGGCAAAGAGAAGTGAGTTTTCTATGTTAGACATTCCATAATAAGCAATAAGGAAGGGTAGAAAAGGTGAAAAAGGTGAAGAGAAAATGCCAAGTCCAAGTGCTACTTTTGGATTGGGAGAAAATGTCAGTCGCACTGACAATATTGCTTTGTGAGACCCTGTATGAATTCTTCAATAACTCAACTTCATGACAAACCTTCATTTTTGTATATAGGTATTACACTACATGGATTATGAATGTATACTTAAGCTTTAAGCGTTAAACTTCACTTTAGTTAGTCAATACCGTGTTATGTTTTGCTTTTGTATGGTTTGGCAAAGAGAAAGCTGAAGAAGAACGAGCCGTGCAAGATGATCACGCATGAAAGAAGATAAATATACCCAGAAATTCACAATCATTGATATCTCATTCAGACAACAAAAAAGAAGAATGGTAGGGGTTTCAAAACGATTATGTAGTACGACGCAAAAAACATTGAAAAAATGGTTCAAATAAAGCGAAATTAGAGGGAAATTTGTTGTAAACTAATTACTCGCCAACAATGGTGGCGGAATTAAGGACAAAGTAAAATTTTATTGACCAATTAAATGAAAATTATAACAAACGATGTAATTAAACCTGGAATGGTGATTAGCGGGATTTGTAATTGCCATTTAAACAAACAATGACATTTAAACAGGGCCGTAATGAAGTAAGTGAACTAATTGACATTTCCTAGTTCAAATAGAGATAATGTTGCGAAACTACGTAGTCCACTGAAATAAATGCTGGAAAAACTTGAATATTAGTACATATAAGAGCTATATGGTAGGTAGGGTTCCAGTATAGTGCTAATATTATGAAATAATTATCCGAAGGGAATTGTTAGGAACATGGTTTTTGCCTGTTCATATATATATATATATATATATAAATAATGTTGAAAGAAGTATTGTGCTAAATTGTGACATAATGTGAGGCCTATTGCCGAATATTAAAAGTTACAGTATAACAAAATTTGGAGGTGTCCAGGCAGACATTGAATATCTATACTAGCCAAGAGCCTCTCAAGCCAGGAGCAAAATCTCGGTTCCATATCAAAAAATTACAAATATGATTTTTTGGGGGAGGGAGGAGGGAATGATATTCTGTATTCCCGGATGTTGAAATTTACTGAAATAATGCCATGTTTATTGCCCTTGACATTTTATTTTGCTGTCCGGGATCTGAAAGAAGGAATGGGAGCTCTGGGTAACAAGTCCAGTAATTGGCTGCCGTGATGTTTCTGTAAAGTTCTGCCAACATCCTGAATTTGGTTTGCAACAAATAGTAAAAGTGTTGTTATTTCTTAAGGAACATTTTTAGTGAAAACCAAAAGATAAGATATTCTAATGATGAAAGAATCTTCAATAAGTTTACTTTCAACTTGGAAATGTCGCTAAAATATAACACGAGTAAAAAGAAAGATGAAGGTAAGTTAGGCGGAGGCATACAGCATGCTAAGTAAAGTTTAAAACCAAATGACAAAGTGTGACATTAATATAGACTTTAAAACCGCTCGCACAGCTTGCCAAATGACAAAGTGTGACATTTATATGCACTTTGAAACCGCTTGCACAGCTCCCCAAACAACAAAGTGCAACATTTATAGAGACTCTCAAGCCACTTGCACAGCTTGCCAAATGACAAAGTATGCGATAAGCGGTTCTTGAAAAGATATTTGAAGAAAAAATACGAACATCGACAGAAGTTACTTCCCCTAACTGCGATGATGAGACCATGAACAAATCTAGAAGAGACCATCTTTAGGACAATATCTGCCAAATGGCAGACCTCTGCGATAAGCGGTTCTTGAGAAGATTTTTTAAGAAAATAATAACATGGGATGGACGGATGGACGGACAACTTCCGGTCAGAAAAACTCACCGAACATAAGCTCAGGTGAGCTAAAAAAAGTTGATTAAACAACTTACATAGTCAGTAAAAGGACATATATCCTCTGGATAATGGGATCCCAGCCCACAATCTCTCGGCCATATGGCTCTCGCAGTCCGCAACACAAAGGTCGCAAGGTCAGACTCATTAATAAAGCTAACAAAACTATGATGTTATTAAATATAGATTATAAAACAGGCCCGTGGGCCACAATTGGCAGATATAAAACAGCTAGCAATACATCTGGAAATTTCATAGAGTATACAATTGGTTTTTATAATCAATAGTCATTATATAGTGGATTATCCACTTTCTTAGGATTATTATTACGGACTATTTTTTTCGACTAGCAACTAATCTGGTTGAACTACACTCGAGATCTATATGTAATGTTTTGATGAAAGAAGCCACATGTTGCACTTATACATGAAATGCGACACATTAGGCCCAGCGCCACAGTTCCCCCATACCTATTATATAACCAAGAATAACTCTAGCGTAGGTATATACTTACTTAGAGTTAAGCCCCACCCTTCACATTTTTTCACAGGGTATATAAATTTACAATGTATGACATGGATTAGTGTGTGTATATATATTCCTAAGTCATTTCTCGGCATACTTCTAGGCCACAAATCTTGAAGCCTATGTAATAATAAATAATAATAATAATAACTGATTTGTTTTGGAGGCGCCCTAATAACTAGTATGTCTCTAAGGCGCCCAAATAATACAAGAAATTCACACAATGATACCAGAAATTCACCTAATAATACAGGAAATTCAAAAAGTAATATGGAAAATTCACATAATACAAGAAATTAACATTATAATATAGAAAATTCACATTATAATATAGAAAATTCACAAAACAATACAGGAAATTCACATAATAATGCGAGAAATCAACATAATATGGGAATTTCACATACTAATACTAGAAATTCATATAATAATACGGGAAATTCACCTACTAATACTAGAAATTCTTAATAATATGGGAAATTCACATAATACAAGAATTCAAGTATGTAGTATGTAAGCTCACGACAGTACCATAACTGGAAATGATAAAACATAAAGTGTCAGCTTAGTTCGTTATTTTCACACCATATTCATTTAAAAATGTATATTATGACTATGGCACCCAGAAAAATATCAATAGGACGAAGATTGTAAGGATGAAGGAACTTGGTATGTCTAACTGTCGTGAGTTGGGCTATGATTGCCGTGTTATTGATACACTTATCACCAAGTATAGTGAGACTGGTGATGTAAAAAATCGTACAAGGTCCGAGAAACCCAAGGAAATAAGCGAAAATGATGACAGACGCCTCGAAAGACTTACGATCCATGTGGCGGATACAGGGTCCAACCTTTCCTTTCTTCTGCATGCATATGACCGTAAAATTCGATTTTAGGGGCAATATGGAACAGAACATCAGCAAAGAGGTTCTATTTTGCTCAGGGTTCATAATGATCTGAGGTTGCATACCTTACTGTAAGTTAAACTTTAAGACGATTCGAAGAACATTGACTGGCCAAAGATATCACAACCATATGCTCAAAAACGTAGTGGTACCACATTTCAATGACCATGTGCTTAATTCACATCCAGTTTTATGGATGACAATGCAAGACTCTACAGATCTCGTCCAGTTATCGAATTTCTGCGGGATTACGCCATGACCACTCTACCATGGCCAGCAAGAAGTCCCAATCTCCATCCCATTAAGAACATCTGAGTTAAAAAGTCAACCGGAAAAATCCACCAGTACAAGATCTTGACAAATAGAGATGGTACCACACGAGGAATGCTGTAGATTGGCAGAGATTCAGCACCTAATCTCTGGGATGAGGAGAAGGGTTCTTGCCATCCTGAATGCTCATGGCAGTTACATATTAATGGACATTTTCATAAAAATTGAGTCCCATTTGAACATTTTTGTGCATAATTTGTAATATCCACCATAGGTGGATTTCTGTAGCTAGAAAGTTTGAAACCTCCAATTTTACTCTCATTATTCTTATTAAAATACCGCATAACCTCGATATTTGCATGATTCCATAGGTATAATAGACATCTAAAATGCATAATGAAGCATAGAAAGTCAAGATAATAATGGTCGTTATTTTATATTAACTGGTATTCATTGCCATATACAATAAAGCTTTATGACCAATGACGCCATGTGCAGCTAGTATAAGTTTATGGGGTGAAGAATGTTAGAATGAGTTCATTATATATAAATACTATACCATAAGCCTACCGGTGTATCCTGACTGTATTATTGTAGAGAGATGCTGATGAGATTACTATGATGTGACATTTATGCAGGAGGTACTGTGGGCCAACTTTTTTCTTAAGAG
>WURV02202505.1:0-26846 GCA_011762755.2 Epimenia babai
GAGTCCATTGTACCGTTAACATGTACTAATGCGTGATGGTGGTAGATGTATTACACATTGATGAAGTATTTGCAATCTTTGCACTAAATAGCCCAAGTACTGATTGCTGTATTATAGCTCTGATAATGGCCTTTAAGGACAGCCCATTCGTACATACATTAAGGAGCCCAGCACATGCACACACTTGCATATGACACAGTGCCACATGGATACTCAGTTCTTACAGCTATTAGGTATTTGCAGTCCGATTGCTTTAATACGTTTTAGGTGGGATGATATGCGGATCGCAATTGATTTTCGTACTAGTATGTCATACAGCTACATATTCATATGTGGCTAATCTATGCATTACTTTATGTTGAATAAATAAAACACGATATATTGTTGACATGAAATGGTAGCAAAGTTTACACAGCTGAGCTGAGATGCTGCACGCAATGACTGCCATTAATTTTATGCACAAACCGTGCACAGCCTATCATTGCAGGCGTATCGTTCACGTGTTAGTGTCACATGACATGCGGCGGCTAATCGTCGCTGTCGTTGGAACGCGACGCCATGTATCATTTCTTGATTTTCATCGGAAAGAAACGTACAACATCGTACAATATGCCGAGACTTGCGTTGCTGATACTGTTTTCTGCAGTGATTGTTCTCTCAAAAGGTAAAGTAAAATATTGTATAATTGTAATGTAGGTATCTAGTTATAATATGAGTGAAAAGGTTTTCATATACTGTATCACAACTGATTTTTTCCATGATAGTTTGTTGAACATATACTCTGTAGCATTTTCATCGAACATCCTTAAACAAAGTCTGCAACTACATGATTTTGATTTGATTGCTCATCTCTGCCACCAAAATTTTCACTAATACGGCTCGACCATGTCTCAAATAATACGCGATTATCCAGTTTATAAACTACGATTAATTTACTTTTCATGCAATTAAACCCGCGTATGAAGGTTTGCCACAATTGCAACATATCCGCACTGCAATGTATACGAGCAGTATCGTAATGAGACCATTCACAAACCTTAGCAAAAGAGAAAAAAGGGAAAAGGCGAAGTTTTGGTACTACTCTATAATTAAATGTCATTCATATGTAAAATATTGCCTTGTTATGTCCCTAAGATACTCTCATAATAACCAATTCCACAACAAGTATCCCTATATTCAAGTACGAAATTGTTGCTCATTTCCTATTGTGTATGGTGAAGGAAAAAAATCTTTGGTTAGCACTGGTTTGAACTCACAACCTCTCGTATGAAAGGCAGTGCTTTCAACCACTGCACAGCTGGTGCTGAAAAAGTAATAACTGTATAAAGTTGCGGAGTGATCATCAGATTTGCAATACTACACACATGACCAAGTTTGGCCCGCATGCATTACCGTACTTTATCTCACCCATCACAAAATCACAATAAAGCAGTTACACTTCCAGATTAGACCCCATTTTTCTTTCTGTTCCTCTGCCACTCTGCAATGACATAGCATCATCAGTGTCACAACCCGAGTTACCTAGTCCGAATTAAATTTTGCGATTTTAGTTGATATTATAAGATTTTAACTTCATCAGTTTTATGCATATTACCAGCTAAAAATATATTCTCAATACAATCTATTGGATAAGGTACTGATAAGGTATTTTTTTAATATATATCCAAAAATGCAAAAAATCCTAAATACATAAAAATTAATGGTGATAATTTTTGCAATTTAACGACAATTTTTATCAGTGGATTGTGACTCAAAATGCATACCATCCCTACTTACATAATTATTCTTGAACTACATTTTAAATAACTATTCTTACATTTAGAGTACAGTAGATTACTCTGTTTGTCTATCATAAGAAGAGAGAAATGTATAGAAAAAATACCCTTTGCTCTGATGGTCCTCTGATGTAACCTAAGAAAAAGGTTTTTTCTGTGCAACTCTCTTCA
This sequence comes from Epimenia babai, assembly GCA_011762755.2. Classification (NCBI taxonomy): domain Eukaryota; kingdom Metazoa; phylum Mollusca; class Solenogastres; order Cavibelonia; family Epimeniidae; genus Epimenia; species Epimenia babai. The sequence continues at coordinate 1,947 of WURV02202505.1, forward strand.
ATTACTTAAAGAACCACAATAGCTACCCCATCAACATCATTACATTGTCTGTCGTGCAGAGTGTCTCAAAAAAGTACCTCGTTTTGGACAGCCTATTTCAGGTAACCTCCCACAGCCATATTTCTTTTCTATATACATATATGAATAAATATGACCGCAGACCCATTGCCATTGCATATACCTAACCCACAACAGCACTACAGGCAACAGCCAGGACTGTCCCATAGACAACTTTCACCAATTTTCTCATTAAATATTCTGATGTTATATTCAGTCAAGAGTTATGGCTGAAATTTTGCTCTCGTAACAGTTTTAACCTCAAGCACCACTATATGCTTTTGAGGGACCGAATAAATGTAATTAAGGTGATTCAAGATTGTTAGCATTTTTTTTCAGTGTAATTTAGTATTGAATACTCCACTATGAGTCTTGAATCAGAAATTTTGTGACTGGCTTTTGATCGATTCCAATCCTGTTAGTATTGCGATCTCGGTTTTTCATGTTCTGTGACACTCCTGGGTATGTCAGAATTTGCATAACTATAGTCACTTAGGGATAACATAATACAGTTTTTGCTTCAGGGGTACTTTAGAATAAAAAGTGAGTCTGTCCATATAGATGCAGGTGGAGCAGTAAAGAACATGGTTTGTCCATATTTTATTACAGTCAGCAGAAGGTTGAAGTGCGCATATTAAATTGAAAATGCGACTTTTTCAGAACTCCCACAATGTAGTAGAGGGACTCACACATGTCGATTGAGTCAGCAGGCCAAAAAATATATATGTACCGATAACTCAGACAAAGAGTGCATTTGCGAACATGAAGGAGGCGTCGTGACTCTCAATGGCGCGGTCCAGTGTGCAGGTAATACTAGTGCTCCTATGAAATGAAATGGAATATATTTGATTGAAATTGCACTAATATCGTTGCTGTCTAACACAATTTACATTAATAAAACACTATTTAAAAGCTGGCCTAAATATGGCCTAAGCAACACCAGCTTCTTAAGCTAATAACAAAAGGCTGTCCCTTTACCCCGGTAAAACACAAATTTCCGTGATATTCAGCAATTCCCAATTTATGTATATCTGAAATTTGTACACTTCAGAACAAGCGTCGTATGTAGATTAAAAGCACAAAACTATGATTACAGTTGCTGGGTAATACCATTATTCACTCAAGGCTATTATTTGATTAAGTAAAAAATAGATTATGCATTTATATAACAATATTTAAAGCCGCTTAAATTTGCAGCTTGACAAGGGATGGTTTGCAAGGACTCGTGGGGGGGGGGTCTTGTGGCAGCTCGATAACGCCGCTGAACCACTCGCAAATTTACTTTACCAGTGTATATCAATTTGCCTTGCCAGAAAGAAGTTTATGGCTAAGTCGACAGGAGCGTTTGCGATAAGATTTGAAATGTCCACCTTCTGATTGGAAGGCCAATGCTCTACCACTGAGATATGCCATTCCATCTAACATTTGATATAAAATGTAAATGCATAAACAGCTTCATGCGGATCTGAAGTGGGATGCGAGGATGTTAATGTGTGTTTAAGTAAACATTGCTTAAAACTATTAGATTGGTAGTGAGTTGTAGATGGAGTGAGTTTATTGCAACTGTCAGTGTGTTGCAACTGCAATTTTGCTAGGTGTGTATGACTGTAGTCAAATTTCATCACTCTATATCATGCATAAACATAGGAGACCATCTGTTTTTACAGCGTGCAAAAAATCAGAAAAATGGTACCCACTCCACAGGCAATGCATCAGTGAGTGTTTCAAAGGATTATACGGCTTTTACTATGCGCTCCGGTGACCTAACACCTTTAACAAAAGAGCTGGAATCGTGGGACTTTTACTACGCGCCCAGGTGTTACACCTGCAAACGTGGGTCGTTTACTATGCGGTGTGCGATCTTGGGACATTTACTAGGTGATATGCATGCACGCAGTTATCGTAACCAGTCGTATTCATTTAGTACTCAATATTTATTGTATTCAACATTCATCATGGAATACAACGGCATACACAGTGAAGATGATGATTAAGTGGATTATTAAGTTTTGGGAGATTTTTGCCATTATTTATTTGTAGCAGTGTAACCTTTGCACATGCTTCCTCATTCTGAAACAAATTGATTACTTCAAAAATATTTGGATGTGATTTGATGGCTTTACGTTTTAGTCTGTGATGATTTCCTTAAATAACATTGATTCTAAATTGAGAGTGGAAAGTTTCTTTTTATCCATGTTTTGTGAAAATAGTCACACCCAGACGAGTGTATTATCTGCATTAGTACAGTTCTTATTATAACAGTGCCCTTCGTACAACAATTCCTTTCCTAAACGTTAACTGTCTATGAATTCTATGATGGTGATATGCCATCATATAAGCCGAGGGTGCATGTTCGCGCACCTGTTCGCTCAGAACAATGGGCTTAGCCGTTCTTTAGAAATGTCTCTTTTACTAGGCGTTTATTCACACGTTTGGTGATCACCTGACATCATGGGTCGTTTACTAGTTTTTAGACATAGTAAAAGCCATATAACCGGTCTTAAAATCTATTTAATGAAAAGAGATACACCCGCCCATATAGGCTGTACTGTCTACTGTTAGTTTTTAATTGATTTTTAATCTATACTCATTAACTGGACATGATATTGCCAAATGAATCAACCAATTGATAAGCGTACAGAAGGGTTAAAATGAACATCCAGGAGTGCTAAACCAGCAAGAAGATCAGTGTTTCAATAGTGAATACACAATACAACAAGAAAGTATACATATCGGTATCAGAAAAATTCTAGTACGTGATGATATAATGATATAGAGATTAGCTTATTAGACTTAACAATGAGTGGTCCGTCAGTGAAGAGAAGTACTTTGTGCGTAGATGATTTCAATGATTGTCATGATCTGTAGCTTAGTTGGTAAACTTCTTGATCAGTTATTTAAATGTCGTGAGAGGCAAATTCTTCTGGGTATTTCACTCCCAATAATTTTAGAACAAAATGGCTACCCCCTTCAACATTACCTGTGTGGGCATGCCTCCACTGCAACATATTTAACAGCAACAGCAAGTAACATAGGACAACATAATGAATGAAGTACAACTATATTTAACAGCAACAGCAAGTAACACACAACATAATGAATACATTAAGAACTATTATCATGAAAAGGTAAACTGGATACATTATAACAAAATATTGGAGAAGTTTGGTATAAATAACCTCTATAGACTCTGCATAAATAAATATAATTGCATAGTTTAAAAAGTACACATTTAAGTAATCTTAAAAAAACTACTCAATTCTAATGAAACCACCCGAGGCCATGGTGAAATAGTGAATGCACTGTGGCCTTCACGAAACATAAAAAGGTAAAAAACAAATCATGTAAAATTAAATCAAGAAATATACATAAAACTGATTCAGATCATTGAAAAGCAATACTTACTGTACTGTAGCAATCTAAATGAATCAACACATATCTGCAAGGAATTTCAACATTTACTATTAATGTCCCAATAAAAGCACTTACTCTATATAAAGCTGAATGTGTAGTTCAATACTAGGTTGATTATAGTGCAGATGAAACTTTGTCACCATGTTTTGGTGAAAACAAAATACAGAAAAGACATGCCCGTGCCCATCTATTTAGTAGATGATATTACTAGTCCTTCATAATCAGTTGAAATTGTGGTGAAAGCAAACGTCACAGATTAATACTTACTTTACGGCACTCTTTGTTTGATTGACATGATTTTTATGAGAGAAATAATAGATATAGTATTAAGTGTTTTGCACCATTGTATTCCACTGCCCAAAAAGACATTTAATTGAGTACATTGCATCTACAAAAGACATATTCAGTAGATTGGAGTTGATTGAAAAGACAAATGACCACATTTTTTCGTATTTTTTGTCCATGAGTAAGAAAGGTTAAATATGTTTGGTTTCAATAAGACGGTGCTGCTGTGAACACCGCGAATTTTCCCGGTAGCGTGATCTCTCATCGTTCATCGATCTCCCGTTATTACTCCATTGGATTTTTATTTGTCATAAAGATTAGATCCGATTTATATTTTAATTTTTTATGTACCTAATACCTATAGGCTGAAATATTCATGGACAATCCAAAAAATATTCAGGAGTTGAAACTTGCAGCGATTCGCATATTGACTAACATTTCACAGGAACCCTATAGGCAATGGTGATGAGGAACTGGATTGGTGAGTGCATGTAATGCCGAGGGGGACATTTTGAACACATGCTCTGATCAATCACATTATCTATTCAGTGGTTATTTTAACTATCGGATCATAAAATTTCATCTTTTCCCAAAATACTACAGAAAAAATTAGATATATAGTAAAAAATATATAAAAAATGTAGAAAATTATAACCGATTGATTTTGGTTACATTTTTGTGGCTCACCCAGTATAATTATAACAACATTTTGTAACACACGGTAGTTTTTCATTTCGAAATTATATTGCTTAAAAATTGCAGGTTCACTATGCGATGCTGGTAACCACTTCTGTGGTGATGGTAGCACCAGTAAAACATTCGTATGCCAAACAACTTCACTCGAAATTTGTGCCTGCCCTGAAGGACAAAGTGTGAAATTTGTTTCTGGCACAAACGAGCGTGCATGTGCAGGTAGGCATGGCCCCCTTTTATCATCATACTGATATTATACCATTATGCTGGCATCGTTGAAATAAGCCACGTCCTTTTCATTATACCGGGCGGAAGAATCTTTATCAGAGATGTCTCATTATTGCATTTGATATTTGTTCCTTTTATTATATAATATGGCTGGCTATTATAACAGCACCGCGTTTGCATCATCATCGGCTGAAATTTTAAGAGTGAAATGTAAAAGTGTGAACACAAATTATGTCATAATATTCAATTCATGTTTATTGACCATAAAGGGAGAGCTAATACTTCATAAAGGTATCTTATTCAATTGAGTGAATGTTCGTCGAAGGGAATCAATAATATATGGCATGAAAATTATTTCAAAATTTCCTACTTTGTCCTATTAAAGATCTTGTGTAGTTTTTCAGGTCCTACAACCTCATTCTGTTTCAGAATATGGATGTTTATGGAGATCTATCTCCACAATTCTAGTAGGAGTTTAATAACAAGCACAACTGACAAACAATTCTGACAAAATTGCAACTTATATTATATTACATACTGAGGAAGGGCTGTAAAACTTATATGCGCCATGAATTACCATAGCTACTTACTTTCATCTCACTACATACCTCCATACCTACGTCCATACCTCGATAACCCAATATTGTTTTGGAGATGTGCATGGTTGCAGATAATATCATGAGCCGATTATCTGCAATCATGCACAGTCAAGCAGATTCAGTCATTGGGAAACTTTTAAAGCCAACTGCCACTTTCAGAGAAAATAGCCAAAAATGACCATTGGCAGTGATCCAGTGATTGAAACCACAAATTTTCATGTGAGAGGTGGCAAGGTGGCATCTACACAAACATACCGTGTATAGTTGCAGATAGGTCACACCAGTAGATAGGTCGGACCCTTAGTTTGACGCAAATAAAGTGGGTATTGAATCTCAGAGAGGTCGCACTAACATCTAGGGATCACACTGCCATCAATAAAAATATATATTATAAGATATTTACTTTCATTACAAAAATCTGCCTACAAATATTCAAACATTTTTTCTGTACTGGCATATTTTCAATCATAGTGCAAACAAAGAAATAGTAACAAACTTACGCGAAGCGTGAAATCACAGCCATACCATGTGTAAAAATATATCCAAATACACATGCTTGATACATGATATAGGGCAAGGTCTCAATTCAAGATGTAAACAGTGTCGACTGCAAAAAATGCAAAACACAGTTCGGACGTAACGCATTAATCAAATTAAACTCAATTTGCTGACCCCAAAGTTAACGCAAACCCATGATGAAATTGTTCAAAATGCTCCTTATTACTTTGCAGTGTCTTCTTCAAATAAATGTATTTTTAAATTAGTTTTATTACGTCTATAGATGCTTGGTCGTAAAATTATTATGGTTACTCGACGGACCCCATTCAGAATGTAATGGGAGACAAATCCGCAGTACTTTGAAAGAGGCAAAATATGGCCTTTGCGATCTCAATTAAATATAATAATAGATCGTAAAATATATCAAATATAATAATTGCTTAGTGGAATTGATAAAAGTAATTGCACTATAACAATAATGAGTTGAAATACGGTTTTTATTTAAATTATTATTTTGATTTATTGATGTACTTGGATATCGGTCTACGCGTTATCGCTATGACAGTTACTGAAAAATTACTGCAGAATTTACAGGTATGTTGAGTAGATCAGTCGCACTTCTATTTTTGTGAGGAAAATTTTGGTAAAAAAGATGCGACTCATCTGCGAGTATATACTGTAGAACCTTTCTTGCCCCTACCACTACAGGAAATGAGATTGTTATGCCTGTGGACTAGGAAGATTTGTGGTGATGCGTGTTGTTGTGACATTTTCACAGTATATTGAAGCAATGTTGTAAAAGCGAATGACATTAACTAACATTAAAAAGTAGCTGGAGATAAATGCACAGAAAAAATCCTAAAGCCATGATGGATCCATCACAGATATAGGTTTTTCTGTGCATCTATCACCTGTTACTTTACATTTACAAGCAATATGCCACATGATGCTCTGTTTAGTTTCTGTTGACATTTGAAGCCATTTTTTATTTTTATTCATATAGCGCATTTGACAGCTAGGCAAGCAAGTACTTTTCAATGTATTTCATTTGATACTATTCCATGATACTTTGACATATGATGCGGATACCTGTGTTTTCGCAGCATGCCTAAACGATGAAGAGTGGGACAGCGGGACTGGCCTGTGCAAGAGTTAGTAGAGCTAGGCTATGATGTATCTACTTACGTATAGTCAGGCATAAACTCTTAGTCATCATTATTATTTTATTTATTACATATTTGTTATAGTTGCTTTTAAAATAATAGGCCATCCTATAGTATAACGCTATATGCAAAGCCTGTTGGCAACTAGTAGGACTATGGGCCCAACATCATAAAACAGAGGTAGATAATGACTAAAATATATACAGAATATACAGAACTATACATGTATGTACACAATATATTTATGGAGTAATAATAACAAGAATTCCATACAAGATAATAGTGATGAGGGGATAATTTAGATGTATCTTCTTTGGATGGTGATGAAGTTCATGATAACCAAAATTTGGCACAATAGCAGATGGATGTTATGGCAGAGATAATATAAAATAATGAATAGAAAGAAAGTAAGGATGGTTTCACTTCATTATAACAGTCTGCTGAATGACTAATGAGATTACAAATAACTGTAGCACATAAAATATACACTATAGTAAGCTGAATCGAATATATCGATTCGATATGATCAAATTTATTCAAAATCGTCAGACAGTAGCAAATCAAATGCAGGATTGAGAAGGTAGCTTCCGAGATGAATTTTGAATGATGTAAAGTCATTGAGAGTGCGGATATCTTCAGGAATTGTGTTAATGGTGCGTGAGCCAAGATAGTGCAGTGCTCACTGACTGACAGATTTGTTAGCGAGGGGTAGGTATTTCTTGATAGTAGATCAAAGGCTAAGGCCATGGGTTGGGTAGTTCTGTAAAATTGTTAGTAATAGTATGGACGCTGTTGTCTCGGAGCTTATGGTAATTGAGAAGATACAAATATTTGCAGCGGTTAGCTGAGAGGGTATGTTGAATTTACATCGGAGGTACTGTGAGTTAGTGATGGGTTTGCTGTTATCGATTGTTCGGAGTGAGCTATTTGGCAAGGTTTCCAGTGTTTTAGAGTTATTTGCTGACATGTTGTAAAGAGTAGAGAATGCATATTCGACTCTTGGTTAAATAAGAGATGTTTAGAATTTCAAGGCCATGCAATTTTATAAGGGTCCTATGTGAGAGAATTGTTTAATTATGGGTGAGATTTTATTTTTTATTTTGTGGATGTGATCATTCCAGAGAGACAATGTGCAAGCCTAAGTATTTGATAGATGTGCTCCAGTCACATATGTGATCTTCCACTATTACTTGTTCAGAGATAGAGGTATATGGGTTTTTATTAGATAAGATGATGGTATTGGTTTTGTTAGTATTAAGTTAGTTTGGTACCAGGAGCAAATTGCAGGCATAGCATTGTTGGTTGAGTCAATAGCTTCATTGTAGAAGCGCCATATTTTTGTAGAATACAGTCATCCGCAAATAAGTAACAGAAGTCTATTTTTGTAACATCATCAACATAAACAAGAAAAAAATGTGGGCCTGTGAAAGGGCCCTGTGGGACTCCAGCTCTGCAGGGAAGTAGAGGTGAAGTAACATTATTTGATTCGGCAGACTGCACAGCCACTATCACGACACTAAAACAAGACAAGAGGCCAAAGAGACCTGACAATACCCATTACGCTACTGAAACAAGACGAGAGGCCAAAGAGACCTGACAATACCCATTATGACACTAAAACAAGAAAATACAGATCTGTGGAAAAAACCTAGGCTGAAATGACATCTAAGTGCCAAAACGGAGATGCCCTAAACAAATGTGAATATCTGACAAATGGCAGACCTTCGCACTAAGCTGACATGGAGATAATGATTTTCAAATTATAAAGTCAGTAGAAATTACCCCCCTTTGCTCCCATGATGAGATGCTAAACAAATCTAAAAGATACTAACCCAAGGATAATATCTGCCAAATGGCAGACCCCTGCGATAAGCGGTTATTGACACGATTTTTTGAGAAATATTACAAACATCGGCCGAAGTTACCTCCTCTAGCTGTGATGACGATACCATGAACAATCTAGAAGTGACCAATCCACTGATAATATCTGCCAAATAGCAGACCCTGCGATAACCGGTTATTGAGACGATTTTTAAAGAGATCTTATGACCATCGGCTGAAGTTACTTCCCCTAGCTGTGATGACGATACCATGAAAAAAGTAGAAGAGACCAACCGTAAAACAATCTGCAATAAGCGGTTCTTGAGAAGTTTGTATTAAAGAAAACAATTTAAACAAAAGCTAAAGTTACTTTCCCTAGCTGCGATGATGATACCATAAACAAATCTAGAGGAGACCAACCTTAGGACAATTTCTGCCAAATGGCAGACCTCTACAATAAGCGGTTTTTGAGAAGAAGTTTTTATTTTATTAAAGAAAAAAATATGAACATTGGCAGAAGTTACCTCCCCTAGCTGCGATGACGATGCCATTAACAAATCTAGGAAGAGACCAACCCAAGGGTAATATCTGCCAAATGGCACACCTCTGTGATAAGCGGTTCTTGAGAAGATTTTTAAGAAGAAATACGAACATCGGCACAAGTTTCTTCCCCTAGCTGTGATGACGATACCATGAACAAATCTAGAAGAGACCAACCTTAGGACAATATCTGCAAAATGGCAGACCTCTGCGATAAGCGGTTCTTGAGAAGATTTTTTAAGAAAATGTTAACATTGGACGGATGGAGGGATGCGGACAAATGACGGACGAACTCCAATCAGAAAAGCTCACCGAGCATAAGTTCTAGTGAGCTAATAATAGTTATTGTAGTTTCAAGACATTTTGCGAGATCTGAAATATCATCGTCATGTGACACTGTAATATTGGATAATACTTCTCTAGCTATTGTAGTTTCTTTTATAAATTAATTTGCCTTGTGATTTTCGTGTAGTTGTTTTGACTGAGATGTTAGTAAAGTTATGCCATGTCTTCCCACCATGCATATCATGGCAAATAATGTCAGAATGGTAAATAGTAAGACACGGCGGAAAGATAAAGTCAATACACGAGCATTTTACAGTGGAAGACACGTTTGTAGAACTGTAGATTCCTAGATCATTGGTCATAAACAAAATTTCTGTAATAAATTTTGAATTTGTTTGCAATGGTGTTGCCTGCTTTTTTGATAAATTAATGCTGCTTCCACATAAATAATTAAAAAAAACCTCTAACAAAAGATATTTGGTACGGCATTATTATAGTCTTTTCTTTCCTCATAAATACGTAAATTGATACATATGGTATCAATGATCATATATCTTCTTGAAGATTACTTTTGCTAACTAAAAACTTCAACTCCCTTTAATTAGCGACTTGTATTTACACACTTTATGAACTTTTAATGAACAAAAGTAGCTGTAACATAATTATTTAATTATGATGCATTAACTATTTGAGCAATAGCTCAACAGTGTTAAATGTACTGAAGAAAAAAGTCAAGCTTCCCACATCCTATATTTTACTGTACCTATTAGGTAAATGTCGCACTGTAGTAATATTAGCCTCTAGATAATTTTGTGCTTCATTTTCATTATTTGGAGAGAAATGCACAGGAAAAAACCTTTACCCCATCAGTGTATAACTATTTATAGAACCACATTGGCTATCCTAATTACGATTTTTATTATTGTGGTTTTTAAACCTATGAAATCATTCCAATATATAGGTTATGTGGTATTTTAATATCAATTTTTATTTGCAAAGTGATCATTTTAGAGGAAATATAAAGGATTTCAAACTTTTGGCTTCAGAGAACCACCTTAGGTGGATATTACAAATTGTGCAAAAAAAATGTTGAAATAGGACCCAATGTTTATAAAAATGTCTATCAATGTCAGTAATTCGTGTAACTGCCACGAGCATTCAGCAAATCAAGAACCCTTCTTATTCAGATTAGGTACATTATGGCTATGCCATTCCTCGTGTAATGCCGCTTCTAATTCATCAAGATTTTGTAATGGTGGATTTCTCCGGTTGAATTTTTAACCGATCCTATCCAGTTTTTTTTGTGCATAGAGCAAAACTTGCGAGAATGCACACTGACATTATGAAAACATTTATCATGTCCAGTCATGGTACTAATGTGAGTTTACATGTCATGTCTATATAAATACTGTATATGTACAATTCCAACTTGATATGTGAAAATTGCAGAAAGAATTTGCGTGGCTGGGCAACATACATGCATCCAACCCAAGAAGTGTCTTACAAACACGAATCAACTGTGTCGATGCCCATATGGGTATTTACCAGAAAAAAAAATGTGTACAAGTAAGTTATCTTAATACACTATAATATTGTGATTGGTCTGTATAAATAGATGGATTGATACTAATCAAACACAATTTTTTTTCAACTATATTTCAGTTCAAAAACTGATGAAAATATGGATATATAAGAATATATTAAATAAGATGATGAATATATTTAAAACTACACTTTGTTATAATTTCATGATTACCTTTCATTGTTGAACCTTGATTGACGTAAGAGATTGTGACTGGCTGTTGTGTCTGCCATTTGACGGACAGAAAATAGGGGGGCGGGGGTGAACTGGATGCTGTAAACAAAAGAGCATACAAAACTAGAATTTACAACTTTACCTACTTGGTCAAAGATACTAAATGTCACCAATACAGTAAGCCACTCACTGATTCTCACTTATCTAAAAATCTATTCTTTCACACCTTTATAGTTTCAAATAAACCCGACTGTTACAACATTCCATTGACTAACATTGTTGAAACTGAACAACTGAAAAATTCAAGGCTTAGCCTCTTTTTATCGAAAATACTCGTTTTCATAATGGTTTCTGCAACGGAAAGATTGGTAAGCTGTTGTCATCACACTTCGGCCCCCTTATAAATTATACTTTTCATTGTGCTACCATAGAAATTGGACTTTTCATTGTGCTACTTAGAAATTGGACTTTTCATTGTTCTACAGTAATGTACCTTAGAAATTGGAATTTCCATTGTGCTACCTTACAAATTGGACTTTTCATTGTGCTACAGTAATGTACCTTAGAAATTGGACTTTTCATTGTGCTACCTCAGAAATTAGACTTTGCATTGTTGTACAGTAATGTATCTGAGAAGTTGGACTTTTCATTGTGCTACAGTAATGTACCTTAATTATTGGACTTTTCATTGTGCTACCTTAGAAATTTGACTTTTCATTGTTTTACAGTAATGTATCTGAGAAGTTTGACTTTTCATTGTCCTACAGTATTGTACCTTATAAATTGGACTTTTCATTGTGCTACTTCAGAAATTTGGCTTTTCCCTGTTCTACAGTAATGTATCTGAGAAGTTGGACTTTTCATTGTGCTACAAGAAATTAGATTTTTCATTGTCTTACAGTAATTTACCTTAATTATTGGACTTTTCATTGTGCTAGCTTAGAAATTAGACTTTTTATTGTGCTACTCGTACTTTAGAAATTGGATATTGTTTTACAGTAATTTATCTGAGGAGTTGGACTTTTCATTGGGCTACCTTACAAATTGGAGTTTTTATTGTGCTACCTTACAAATTGGACTTTTCGTTGTGCTACCTTACAAATTAGACTTTACATTGTGCTACCTTACAAATTGGACTTTTCATTGTGCTACCTTACAAATTGGACTTTTCATTGTGCTACCTTGGAAATTGGACTTTTCATTGTGCTACCTTGGAAATTGGACTTTTCATTGTGCTACCTTAGAAATTGGAAATTTCGTTATGCTACCTTAGAAAGTGGACTTTTCATTGTGCTACTTTACAAATTGTTTTTTTTTGTGCTAACTTGCTGTTTCTTATCTATGTCCATTTGCCGACAATTTTTGTTACTTTATCGATTTTTATTGTTGATATATTTATTCTGTTTTTTTTTAATTCATTGTATTACACCCCAATGTATGTCAACTATGCTTATAGATAAGATGTGATTACTTAGGCTTACAATTAGATTAGCAATTTCATTACAAGCCACAGTATTTCAAGGTTTTACTTATTTAAAGTGTGTTTGACAGCTAGGCTAATGAATAGACTTTGATCAATTGAATTCCATTTCATTTCAATTTCATGTCTTGGTGCATCCATGCCTAGAGAGTGTACTAATCTACAGATAGCAGATATGTATATATAAACATACAGAGGAAATAAATGGAAACAGATACTTTGGAAGTGGGAAACAAACACAAATAAATGGAGCAACAGAGGACGGAGCAATGTGAATCTAAGCTGATATACTCCCTAGACTTTCATACACCATAAAAAATGTATAGTCTATGGATCTTTGGAATACTTCTGCGGAAAGATCAGGTGGGATTTACTGACCTTAATCACCCAGATCTGACACCAGTAGAAAAGGTCACACATGACACCAGTACAAAGGCATTGATAGATAGGATGAGGGGTCAACCTCGTCATTGTAGTACCTTTTGGGTAGTCACTGTCATAGAAAAAATACAAAATAGGTATTAATAATGATATCTACGATGTTATTGGTTGAGGTATTTTAATTGCCTGCTATGTTTTGCAAGCGTTTACTCACTGACAAGTATGCAAAATCAGTTTTAAACAGCCCCACAGCGATCTGTTGTTCACACAATAGAGTTGACAGTTCCTTAAAATAAAAGCGTTAACTAAACCAGCATCAAAAAAAGTTTAATTAGGTCTAAGCGTAGATACCGTAAGTTTAAATGGTTGTTATAAACTTTCCATAAAAGAAAACTATTACTAGGGCTATAAAAAAGTCACTGCGGTTTTAATAGATTGCTTCGCAATTTACCCTTGAAAGAATTATAGTTACTAGAGGATCGTATATTAGCGGGAAGTGAGTTGAAATAATGTGGGCCAAGATAGTATAAAGATCGCTGACCGACTGCTTTATTCATTCGTGGAACCTGCAGTGAAATAGAGGTGGCTGAATGCAGAGTTATGTTAGTAGGGGAGCGCAACAGAAAAATAGAGGTAAAAGAAGGGGAGAGATAATAGAGAATTATAATAATAGAAGTTTCACAGAGAAAAAGTATTTACGTCTGTTTGCGAGGGAAGGTGTATTAGTAAGGTACTTAGGGAGCATGAATTAGTACGTGAGTTACTTAGAGCAATTATTCTGAGGCATTTATTTTGGATAAATTCCAAAATGGTGCTTTTCGTGGTAGACATGTTAAAGAGAACTGGTGAAGCGTATTCAAGGATAGGTTGGATAAGAGTAGTATAGTAAAAACTTGCAGTACGTTTATCAATAAGGTGTCGAATACGTGTAAATGTAAACACCAGTGGCATCATTTTACGTTTGGTGATGGATATATGAGTATCCCAAGATAGAAAACTATCCAAATTCAGACCCAGGTACAGTATTTCATGGATGAACTAAATTGGACTGAGAAACTATTAATGGTGACATGATTGAGGATGTCGGTATTAACAGATTTGTTAGTAAGTAATAAAACAGTGGTTTTGTCAGCGTTTATTTTTAGCAGGTTATCAGAATACCATTTCGTGATATCTGGAAGGATTGTGTTAGTTTTGTTGAAAGCTGATTGCGGTGTTTCCCCAGTTTGTTGTATAATGCAATCATCGTCAAAAAGATAGCAAGAACAAAGATTAGTTATATCATTGAGAAAGAGAATGAATAGAAGAGGGCCAATAACGGAACCTTGGGGCACACTGCTAGCGATAGGCATGGAGGCAGAAATAACATTGTTAATCTTAACAGACTGAGTGCGAGATGCCAAATATTTATGGATTAGGGAAAGCGAAGAGGTGTGAAAATATAAAAAGTTGGCTAATTTAGAGATAAGCAGATCATGATCTACGGTATCAAATGCTTTTTTAATTTCAAGTGCAGTTAAGCAAATATATCTATCGTTAGTCGTGTTATCTAGCGTTCAAAGCCACGAGTTAGAAAGCTGTAGAAGGACAGATTGTGTGGAGTGGTTTTGGCGGAATCCATATTGGTACTGTGAGATAAGGTGGTTAGTTTCGACAAAAATTCTGATTTGATGGGTAAGTACTTTTTCTGTTACTTTGGAAAGAATGCAAAGAGAAGATATAGGGCATTGGTTAGATGGATTAGTTTGATCTCCAGGTTTGGGAACAGGTGTTACTAAGGCTTCCTTCTAGATATCAGGAAATATATTTGTAGAAATAATGTTATTTATTAGATTAGTTAATGTATGAGTAATGAACGGAATCAGAAGTTTGTAGATGAAGGATGGGATCTGTGACTTCCCACCCCTTTTGTTATTTTTGAGAGCTACTATAATTTTTTCAGTTTCGGTGTAATTTATATGGCTAAATTTGAAACCATTATAATTGAGTTTATTAAATGTTACTTTAAAAGAATTAGTAGTTTTTAGCGATTTTAGTGTGGTGTTAATTGGTGTGCCGATGTTAGTGAAAAAATGATTTAGAGAGTGAGCTATATCAATAGCTAATTGTAATGGTATTATTTCGGTAATGGTTTTATCTGGGTATATTAAATACGTTATAGTTTGTGATTTGTTATTTTGTTAGTTATTTTATTGATATTATTCCAGTTATTTTCCGGTGCGTTGCTAATTAGGTTAGAATAATACGATTTTTGGCTATTTTGATCTCATTACATTTTGTCCAAATTCTTTATAGGCATTCCAGTTATAATTTGTAGTAGCTATTGACTACAGATTTAAAATAACGATTTTTAACAGAACTAATTTTTATTAGATCCGGGGTTATCCATGGCTTTCTGGTTGGTCTTAGGCGAATAGTTTGGAAGGGAGCGTGCTGGTTTACCATGGTATTAATTTTTGTTTCTATGTCACAGGCTTGTTGATTCACAGTGGATAGTGGTGGTGGAGTGAAGTCAGCAATAGAAGGGGTGTCCCATAAGTTTCTGGCCTAACCATGAAGGTCTTATGGCATGTAAACCAAACTTACCCATTGACAAGACTCATCTATCAGATGATCAAAGGGAACTTAAAAGTCATTTAGTTGTGCATCTGGCAAGCTCCTTGTTCAGATACACTCAGCGATATTGTCAAATATCGATAAAACTAAATGTTTTGTGGTTATCAAAATTAATACCTACACCGTAAAGGAATGTCACCAAAGGAAATTCTTGATGATATGGTCAAAACATTAGGACAGGATGCCCCTTTCTACAGTACAGTGAAAAACTGGTGTGCGGCATTTAAAAGGGGTAGAAAGAGCATTGAGGATGAGCCACGCTCTGGTCTTCCAGCAGAGACAAGTTCTGATGAAAACGTGAATGCTGTGTTGGACACAGTGATGCAGGACTGGCGGGTCACCATCAGAGAGTTGGCTAATGTCCCTAGCATTAGTAAAAGCACAGTAGAAAGAATTCTCCATGAACATCTTGGTATGAACAAGGTCTCCGCAAGATGGGTGCCAAGAATGTTGACACCTGAGCAGAAGCGTGCCAGACTCAGGATATCAAGTGAGCTTCGGGCTGAATATAACGCTGACTCAGAAGGCTTTTTGGCACATCTTGTCACTCAGGATGAAACATGGGTTCATCACGATCCTGAAACCAAAAACGAAAGTATGCAGTGGAAGCACCCAGGCTCGCCGACACCCAAGAAGTTGAAGGTTGTCTCTTCCTGTGGAAAGGTGATGGCATCAGTATTCTGGGATTGTGAAGGTGTTATAATGATACATTACCTTCAAAAGGGTAAACTATCACTGGTGCTTACTATTCAGATCAACTCTGCCGACTAAAATCCGAAATAAAGACTAATCGCCGTGGAAGGCTGTCGTAGGGGATCTGGCTGCTGCAGGATAATGCCCCAGCTCATAATTCCCAGGTTGCGGTGTACACAGCGAACGACTGTGGCTTCCGAATTCTTCCGCATCCCCCATATTCACCTGATCTGGCCCCCTCAGACTTCTATTTATTTCCAAACGTGAAATCGGAACTCCGTGGTAAAAAATTTGAATCAAATGATGACGTGATTAGTGCTGTAGAGGGGTTTTTGAGTGGTAAGGACAAAGGGTGGTATCGCAAGGGGTTGGAAAAGTTACAAAAATGTTGGACTAATTGTATTGAAGTCAAGGGGGATTATGTTAAATAAAATAAAAACGGAAATCGTACGATGTTGACATCATGGTTGGGCAAGAAACTTATGGGACACCCCTCGTATGTAAAGTTGTGCCAGGTGACACCAGCGTGCATGGGGTTAAAAATAATTCCGTGTTGGTTAGTACGCATGTTCTCAGGAATAAACAAGAGGTCAATACAGGATTCAGTGTGAAGTCTGATGTGAGTGGTGCCAGAGATGATTAGTTGTAACTTGAATGAGTTGGAGAAGTCAACAAGAGAACTCTTTACTACTGAATCCCTCCGCCAGTCAACATTGAAGTCGCCAGTGAGGACGACCTCGCATTGACTGATGGACAGATGCAGCAGGGCGATCTCAAGTGAATCAAGAAGAGAAGAAAGACTTATTATTGGGGGTTTATATATGCTGGCAACAATAATAGGTTTGTGATGGGTTTTAACTTTGATCCATGTAGAATCCATGGTGGAATCAAAAAGCATTTCTATCTCAGGCAGATGTTTTATAGCAAGGCCATAACGTGTAAATTGTGGAGCCACCCCCTCTGGATGTTCGGTCGTGTCTGTATGGATCATTAGAAATTGTAAGCTCAATAGATGAGTTAGTATGGGAGCGATTCAACCAGGTCTCATTTAGGCAGAAGATGTCAAATTGATTAATGGGTAGTATGCAAAGTTCATCGTAATGTTGCGGAAGTGAGCGGATGTTAAGGTGGGCAATGCTTAAGGTGTTGGGGTTATTGTTTAGTCGGAGGTCATGAAGTCGGGGATAGGGGTTAAAATAGTTGTACGTGTAATTGTTGGTTGTAGTTTGGATCCAGTCATTACAGGTCCCAGTTTGACTACCGCTCATAATATCATCATTAATATCGGTAATAAAATTATTTTTTTTTATTTCCAAATATTATATTAACATATAATTTACGTTACAGTAGCCCTACTTATAAGTTTTCGGTTGTGCAAGTGTGTGATTATATGTGAATGGGGGGAGTGGGGGGAAAATGGCCAAAAAGGCGGAAAGTTTTGTTGCGAGTTGTAGGGGTAAGGCGCAACATTGTAAGATGGCATGGGCGCTGTTATCGTCGATTGTCTGTTCGACGATGGTGGCGCTCGGTCTGTTGGCATGGCAGCCTCATCGCGCAGCACGTTTGCGTAATCGGTACGGCGCCGGCGGTTATCAGCACGTTCGCCCCTTCTCTGTATCGTCAACTTGACGAACTTGGTCTTGTCTCTGTCTGGCTCAACCGAGTCAGCGATATTTTCCGTGAACTTTCGTGCGCCGTCAACATTTAAGTGGAGCTGATCGTACAGATCGCTCAATTCGATATTGCTGTGGTCGACGTACGCATGCCCAGACTCCAAGCAGTACGTTTTCAGCAAAGCGTCCGCTTGGGCGATTAGCGCGTTGATTCCGTCCGTGCTGCCGTCCGAGTCACCGATGTCCTATCGCGGTAAGATGCTTGAGTAATGTATTTTAGGTCTCGATTCGGATTTGGCGATTTCGGCAAGCTTATTTTGTATTTTCAATGCCAGCTCTTCGGCAGTTTTTACGCGATGGCTAATGTTCCTGCTGGTTATGCAGTTGGTGCCACAATGAAAAACGATATCCTTTGCATTTCCCAAGTTGGGCGACACGACGGTGGCAGGCACGCCGCCATGCGTACTTTGTATGGCGACGTCCAAGCCAGTCAAGTTAGACATAGTACGTCGGTTTACCGCACTTGTAATCGAGTCGCCTATTATGACTAGCGACGCTGGGTGGCTAGTAGAGCGGGCATTGTTATTGTCGTTGCGTGCCCCAGACCGTAACGGCCCATTAGCCGTATTGTCACTTAGAGATTCGGATAGTATTGACGTCACGGTGTCTTTGTCATGCAGCTCTTTTTGTGAATTTTGGCGGCAATTCCGACAGAGTGACTTTGAAATCATGGCCGAAATTTTGTCCATTAACCTATGCTCTAACTGTTTTAACTGTTCATTAATGATACCTCGTATAATATCCATCTTTTCTTGATCATTCTTTGTGAGAGGCATTGTCAAATCAACAAGGAACAAGAAAATGGAGTAAAAAGTATAATTGAACAGAAAGAAAATCAACTTATAGCAGGAGCTACTAAACAAACAACCTAGGCAGTCGCCATTTTGAATTGATATATATGTAACACAATGTAAACTTAAAACACGCATCAGAACTGTGCAGTAAGTTTTATATGTAAGCACAAATTAAGAGAAAAGTTATGAGTTTGGGTTTGAAGGTGTTGAGAGTGGGAAATGCTCTGATGTCAAGATAGAGAGCGTTAAAGAGTATAGTTGAGTGGAAGGTAAAAGTACCACCGCCGAAGTGTACACCCTTAGATATTGGGACAAAGATATTGAGTGTTTTCGACCGCCTTGTGTTTCCGGCAGACCTATAAAGGACTGTGAGATCGCTGAGATACTTTGGTGCAGTGAGATTGAGACATTTGTAGGTAAGAACAAGTGTGCACTGTTCCACAGAAGGCCAATAAAGGGAGATCATGGCGGGGCTCATATGTTGAGAGAGACGAGTGTGAGTGAGAAGACGAGCTGCACTATTTTGGAGCTTCTGGAGTCGTTGAATTTCAATGGTAGGAAAGTTAGTCAGGAGTGAATTGCAGTTACGGGCCGATACAAAAGCGTGAACAAGCGTTTGACAAAGGGTTGAGTCTCAATATTTTGAAATAGACGAGATTGCCAGATTTGATTACGTTGCTTATGTGGTTTTTAAAGGTGAAGTGAGAGTTGAATGTGATACCTTGGTTACTGGCAGTAGCAATAAGAGTTATTGTAAAATCATCTAAAGAAATGGAAATTACCGGTGGCGGTGCACGACGGAAGGTTGAGGAGATTAATAAAAGTCCCGTCTTCTCTGAGTTAAGCTTTAGTTCATAGTTCAGCATCCGCTGAGAAATCTCTCGAAGGCAGTCGGAAATTGGAGTGAGTTTTGTTGAGACTTCGGTTGGTTTATCAGGATTTACGGTGAAGGAGAGTTGGGTGTCGTCAGCATAGAAGCTATAGTGTATAGTTTCATTGAATAATGTCACTGATGGGGCGTTGTATAGGTCGAGAAAAGTCGGAGTCCGAGTGGTGGGGAACACCATATTATGGTAGTGGATGCTGCTTAGACTTGTGATTCAGGGTTTGAATGACAAAAGAGCTGTTATGTAATTATGAGGTGATGCCAAAGCGTTATTCCAGGCGACAGAGTAGAGTGTATAAAAGTGTCCGCTCTCCTGAGGGCGGTATAAAAATGTCGCTGTCTTGACGGCGGTATAAAAGCGTTCCCTGTTTCGATAGCGATATAAAAGGGTGTTTACCCTTCAGTTCCATCACAAACTATCTACAAGGAGACACAACACATCCCTCGTGTTATAGGCAAGCTGCTGACACACGCCGGGCCAGACTTAGGGCAAGCTGCTGATACACGCCGGGGCAGACTTGCGAGCTTTATTTGTTTTCATACAAATAGGTCACCCCCCTGAAACAGACGCTGCACTGTACTCGATTGTAAATCAACGACATATCCACCCACAGTTGTACGACTCTGAGACAGATGCGAAAAACCGCATGTATTTAGTATTGTATTATTATTATTATTATTATTTGCGGAAACGTATTCCCCTCCCTGGTCACCAGAGTCTCACAAAGGGGGTTATAGCTACAACCTGGGTCATATCCGTTGAAGATTTATAACAAACATTACTTCCTGTCACGACAGCACAATTATATTTAATTGTGTATGGAAAAAATAAAATGAACGTCTAGCCCGCAGCGAAGCACAGCGTAGAATGACAATTTCCAGCTACAGTTGCCACGCGCTCACACGCTGGCAACTACTCACTCGAATTGTCCAAGCACCGTCTCCGCGTTTGTGATATCACCCTGACTTGTAAACAATACTTTACACGCTACACTGCGTGCCTCGGTAAAGTACATGTTTACCCTTCAGTCCCATCACAAACTATCTACAAGGAGACACAACACATTTCTCGTGTTATAGGCAAGCTGCTGACACACACCGGGCCAGACTTAGACGTATAAAGAAAGAATGGACATGGAATTATAAGATCAATTTTTTTCACTCAGTGTTGATCGTGACGTTTATCCGCTGCAAAAGGACGTTAAGGAAATTTAACCTGTAAAGAGATTATAGGTGTGTTAACAAAATGTCAGTCCCGGCTTTTGTGTTATACATACCTTTTGTAACGTTCTCTTGATGTATAACTCCTTTGCTGTATCACTCTTCCATCGTCCATGATTCTTAATTTGTAAATGCGACACTACAGCAGTTCCAAATTCCGCATGGCCTGAGACTACCAAGCGTTGTCTTCTCTATTTCCCACGCTCTCGTATAACTGATAGGTTTGTTCTTTGCGACCAACCGATGGCCGTCTTTAAACTTTTGGACCGGCCGAAACAACAACGAATCCCCGACGGAATCCATGTTTGCTAGGTCCATGTAGCGTTCCAACCAAGCTACAGGGCACGAGTTAGTACCGGTGCGTGATATATACCCTGTCCTGCCTTCGCGCAACTGGTCCGTTTTACTCTTCACGGTGTTGATTGTAACGTGTGTGTCGTAGAATTTAACGTCGCCGCGCGTTATACTACTGAACTCATCGTATCTCAAAAACCGGAGGAAGCAAGAACTGACTTGTAAACAATACTTTACACGCTACACATCATGTCTCGGTAAAGTACATTTCTAAACTGTAGGTGGGAATTTTGATTGATCTAAAAAAGCATTTGATACCATCGACCATACCATTTTGATAAAAAAGTTGAAAAAACTATGGTGTACGTGGTATTACATTAAACTGGTTAAAAGTTATCTGACAAATCGCACACAATTTGTTTCCTTTGACGATGTTACATCGGATTTGGGCAATATAAATTGCGGTGTTCCTTAAAACCCCCTAAGGCCCACGGTAACATATCTGTAACGTAAACTTCATGCAATAACCATGGGTGTCTCTGCGCATGGTGGATGAAAAAAGCTCTGTAATTATCACCCTTTGTTCCTTATCTGTTACCAAAATAATTCATCAAGTGTGTTTTCAACATCTATTAGATATTTCTAAGATGGCCACGCCCGTCAACTGAATGTAGTTTTTCAATCGAATTACTGAAATATTTCCAGCTCTTCACCATTGAAGGTGAGTTGTGTTGTAATCATTAATAGGCTATTTGTAGATCTGGAATTGGTCATAGATAACATAAATACAACTGTACTGGATAGAATCAGTAATACTGGCATAGTATTTTTTATAATGTTATGTTACACATGTGTAACATTGGGCAATACGGGTGCACAGAACAAATTTTAATGCTATGCTCATAAATAATATTTCTTTGTGATAAATAATTCACATAAGTTAGATGTAGTAGGGAGGGGCATATAATCCAGCTTTAAACAGTTTGACTTGGAGGAATGACATACACAGTGTGGTTTGATTGGCAAGCTAGTGTACGAAAAATGCCAAGGTTAAGTCACTTTGTGTCATGTGTGTTTTTTTGCTATCTACAGTATCTCGAGCTAGATACATGATCTTTATGGCTACCGTGGGTAAGGTTTTTTTTTACCTTTTTTCGGCATAAAGTTCAAAAGTGAAATTCATTGATGAAGGTTTCTCTCGATAGTAGATGCAGGCTACAGTATATGATTTGGTATACTTAGAGACTGGTATCGTTGCTTCACTTCCTGGTATCTTTATTATTTGGATCAGGTTGCCTATGAGTGCTATGTAGTTGTTTTTACGTTTCAAGGCCTAATTCTTGCCTGATTCAATATACTAGAATCATCGAAACACGTGCCAATCATTATTCAATGACTCGAGTTACGACCACAAATCGGTCTACGACCGCAAATCGGTCTCAAATGTAAACAAACGAGATTTTCTTTCACGGAAATTTTTATTTTCACATTATACTATCATTACCATTAAAAGTATCGTTGACGCTATTTCAGACTACATCATCGTTCAGCAACGCCCGCACAATCATAATCGCCACCGACCAAAGTACACACCCGCGAAATATACGGATAATAATAACCACCAAGGTAAGGTGATCGTGGCTAAAAGTGGAACGACGTTAGCGCGGACGTGCGTCATGTAAGATGTAGAAACTCGCTGGGCGCTCATTCACGCGTACGCGTAGTCGGGAAACGGGTACGTAACGTCGGCGATGTCTTTCTCGGCTCCTGCGTCAATCGCGGCATCCGTCAATAAGGCGACTCGCGCGTTGTCGCGTAAATGCGCCGCCGGGCCTTCTTTCCCGACTCGAGGAAGCACGCACAAGGTAACGTCGAGAACGAGTAGGATATATACCCAACAAAGCGACGGGGGCGACTCGTCGTACGATCCCTCGATAGACGAAGCGTCAACGCCGATCAGCGCCGCGGTACCTCCATTCGATCGCGGGGACCCTTCGCGCGGCTCGCTGTTTTGCGGCGCCGTTATCGCCACCTTTAATAAAAGGCGATTCGCCTTTCGCGCTCTCCGGATTCGATCTCTCGCACGTATCCGACAAAGCGGTCGCCGCATTCGCCGACCCGAGCGACCGCGCGCTACAGCTACATTTTATTCTCTACGCCGACGCGCAATTCGAGCCGAATGTGGTCGTAGCTGCGTGTCGAAATTACTTCGGTTCGCGAACCGATCGCTCGCCGTACGTTTTCGTCGTACTTTACGCGGTACCGCGACACCGAGGACCGCGTCCGCTCGTTACCGCGGGCATCGTGGCGATCTACGACGCGGACGTAGCGAGTCGGGCTTTGCACGAGGGATGGTTCGCGCTCGACGAACTTCGCACTTCTGACGGCGGCGCGAATCCTCCGCGCGCGGCTCTCGTCTGGTTCGACGCGGCGCAGTCGACGCAAGCTAGCCGACTATCGCCCGACGACGCGTTCGGTATCCTGGAAACATTACGCGGGGCGAGGAAATCGCGTCCAATTCGGTGACGGACGTGTGGGAATTTCGCGGATACTGCAACAAATTGGGATGCGCGAACGGCCTCTTCGCCGGACGTTTACAAGGCGGCGCGACGCTCGCCGAAACGTTATTTTTCACGCGGTACCTGTACGCGCCGTTTTCGCCCGGCGACGTACGTCGCGCGTTAAAAGAGCCGTCGCAGTCGCGGAAAGAACGACGATACGGAAACGCGAGTCGCGAACGACGATACGGAAACGCGAGTCGCGAACGACGATACGGAAACGCGAGTCGCGAACGACGATACGGAAACGCGAAACGTGCAACGCCTTTTATCGCATCACCAAGACGAGACTGCGCTCTCATGATGCGCGCGCATACAAGCGCGGGCGCGGAATGGCGCGAAGCCGTAACCGCCTATGGCGCGACATTGTGCGCTCGTCTTTCGGCGATTCGAGCGCGAATGCGATGTTTCAAAATGTACGCGACCGCCAAGATGCGCGATTTTTGGGATTCTATCGAAGGAACGTTTCCGCGAAACGCGCGCGTCAACTCGGTCGCGGTTCGCGAATGGTGCGCGAATTCCTCGGCAATTTTCGACTCGGTTGACCGCGACGCGCGTATCGAATTCGTCGACGACGCCGACCTGCGACTATACGGTATGCGAAAGCGCGAAGCATTGGCTAAATTACATCGCGCGCGGCTCGCAGGTTGCCCGCGCTAGAATTTCCGACGTCTGTATATGCCGGACCTCCGACGCGTTACGATAAATTGAACGTCGGTAGCCTGGGCGCGGAACGTCGCCCGCGCGAAATTACCGAACCGCCCGAAAGCGGGTGGAGCGTACCGACGTCCGCGACCGACATCACCTTCCGACATCACCTTCGCACCCCAAGCGACGCGTAATCTCGAAACGACGGCTTTCGATCGCGTGCCCTTGTGTAGTAAATTTATATATTTCTGGTGTGAATTTTTGTAATAATCGATAACATTGTGTATATTTTGATGTGTTATTTTCCTCAATATATT
>WURV02202506.1:0-11557 GCA_011762755.2 Epimenia babai
ATGTTGGGGCTTTTGTTGTGAGAATTTGTTGACGCCGACTGTTTGATCATACAAGTTGGCCAACAAATCGCACAGTGCAAAGGCACTATTACGAAACAGACGAAACTACGATCGAATAAACGAACGATTTGACTAAAGATTTGACGACGGTGAATCAGTTACCCCAGTAATAGAAACTCTATCATATTTTGACGCCAGTTTAGGATAATATACATTGAATAACACATTAAAACTACATCCGAATCGTATAAATTCTGAATAACATACTCACCCAGTATCGTGATTTGTATATTGGGAATGGTAGATTGGTGCCATGTTTGGATAGTATACATTCGGGATAACGCGGTATCCGGATTATATGATTTCGGGATATCGTAATTACGCCGTATCCGGATATTATGCTTTCGGAATGACATAATTACGTCGAGCCCTCTATTAGCCATTCAAAGTGACGTTATCACGCCCTATCCGGATAGTATGCATTCCGAATGACGCTGTTACGCCGATCAAAACAGTAAGCATTCGGAATGACTCCGTGTCCGGATAGTATACATTCAAAATTATCTAATAACACCGGATATTGTACATCCAGAGTATGTATATCACTTTTAAACTTACCATTATGTTCCGTTACCGTCGAATCAGCATGAGCGCGCGGGATACAATTTGCGACAACTTGTGGGAACGATGACATACGAGTCATTAATACGTGAATGAGATAGGGAGTATGACATTTAAATATCTACTTTCCAAACCGTGTTCCCAGCTGCCTGAATGAAGGTACAAAACATGTTACCTGGCTGCAACAATGCAATATCACATGGACAGCTTCTGGCATGTTCGCGCCCGTGGTCAGCTTCCAATGAACAACTATAGTTTATTATAACAGTATTCAAGAGTGTTAATAACTTTAAGATGTGTTATGAATGGCTTTAGATAGTGGTGTAGGTATAAATTTGTGAGTTGGTTACCAGCGCCTGTGATAGAGCCGCTACCTCACTGTGAATCCTCGCAAACCGTCATTTTCCAAACTACGCAAGCGGCTTCAAAATACGATATATATAGATATATATATATAAATTCCTAAATCACTTTTTTCCGTTCTTAATTTACTTTTTTATATTAACGATAACAATTTCATTATATCACGCAGAGTGTTCTCATGCTTCCTTCACTGTCCAGTATGAGAAGTGCCACATGAATTATACCGAAGCCATCTATACGAAAGTTTCGCCCAGAGACGTATCTCACTGCATGTGAGTATGCTGTAGATAAAAGCGGTATTACGAGGGGAAAGTTGACGTCTGCCTGCCTGTCTTCTCTGCCCGTTGTCCGTCGTCTGTTTGTTGCATTGGATTTAGACTGCGAGTTGAGAATCTGTATTTCTTATGGATTCTTTTACATTTTCTAAGCGTACTCGGCAAACTGGTCAAATAAATGGAGACACAAATTAATTCATATATATTAATTATCATAGAAAAATGAATGTTGCAGGGGAGTGTCTAATGACCTAATAAACTGTCTGAAGACGTTGCTGGACAGATGTAAAGATAATTCAGACCTGAAATGGTTCCAGTTAAGCTATTCCAGTGGGCACATACAAAAGGCAGCGAAATACGTGTGCAATCACATGGACGGTGAGTGATTCACTTTTAACCTCGGGGCTCAAGTCGTGAAATTTCTGTCGATTCGATGTAATTTGAGAGAGACGGGTTGTGCGAGCTCCGTGTCGCGAGCTAATCGCGCGGGTTCCACACCAACTGATTGCGCTTATTCAGTTATGTTGTGTACAGCACACTAGTTATATCTTCAAGTAGAATAACACAGATCTCGTAGCTTGGCTGTAACGCCAATGGTAAATTGAGATTTATCAGCAATTTATTTTTATGCCCTCTAAGGAATGCAAATTACTTTTTGCGTAGCGTACCAGAATACACCAAGCAGTCGTAAAAGTATGACATGTATTACAAAAGTAAAAAGTACCAGGTGGTAAAAAGATAATGCGTAGCTGAGGCAGCTAATTACGGCTTTCCTGTTAATTTATGTTTGCTGTGTGTGCTATTTTTCCATTATCGTCTATCTAGGCCATATTAATCTCATTAAACTCCTCACCTATATCGATCAGAAGTGTGTTAGATAGCAATGCTATCGGGACAGTTCACATCGAATATATTTCATTTCACTTAAATTAGCTAATTTTGGCACCTTCTGAAAATGTCCAATTTTTGACAATTTTCGAATGCTGTTTACGATTAGTGTTGATATAAGCTCCCTCTGAAAAAACCAGCTTTGCCAGACGAGTTAAGCCATGTGACAGAAAAGAGACCCTTATCATAAACGCGGAACGTACATCAGCATTCCCCAGATGCTGGCTATCGACCCTTTAGGGGCCCTTGATGAAACGTCTGTGTCTTTAATTTATAACGACACAGGACGATAAAATCAGCTCCACAAGATGATGTAACAAGCTCCACGCAGCGATATAACAAACCGCATGGGACGATAAAACAAGTTCCCTTAGATGATATACCTAACTATCTCCACAAACGATAGAGCTTGCGCCTCAAAGACTTTTTGTGTGATAGCGTCTGTAGACTGTTGAATTCTTGAAAAGCATTAAGACCGAACTCATTGAAACTTATTTTAATCTTGCCTTCACGTTGTTCAAGGTTTCGACTCAACCTTTTATTCGTCGAAAACAATCTCTCGATATTAGGGAATAGGCTGACACTTCCAACAAATATTGGCAGCAAATTGAGAATTTGGAACATGCTCGCTCGTTTTCATTTAATATTGGGGCCGATGATGCAACAATTGGTTGGTGCCGACTGTTTCATCATGCAGGATGGCCAACAATAAACTCTGGTTTAAAGTTAATGAGTAAAAACAAACCCAATCTATTAACCGATTTTATTTTTTCGACGTTTTCAGAGATAAAGGCGCTAGTCAACTGTGCGATAAACCCTGGGGGATACGCCAAATGTGTGGGAGACGCAACCCAGGGATCGGCGGATTTCTGCACGTAATAATTTGTTTCTACGTTACTACACTAGAAAATCGATGTACCTAGACGACTGAGAATATTTGATAAAACTCGAGCCGTCTGTGGGAATTTTCCCTCACTTTTGTATGATATCACCATGGTCTGATCGTATCGGTTGGGCTTGTCTTTTCGTCTTGTTTTTTTGCAACTAATGACGAATAACTTGCGTTCAAACTAGTGTTTACCAATAATCCAGGCCATCCTACCAGCATGCGTATGCGAACTGTTGAGTCTCATCTGTATTGTAGTAGTGGAACCAATGTAGGGGAGACTACCTGGTATGGGCGAACTGTTTACCGTCTTCAATTTAGGCGACAGGTTGTTAGAGACGCTAACACGTTGCCACAACATGTCGCACACTCCGCCGTAGTTGATGATTATTTACTATGAGATATGGAGAAAGAGGCCGTTTAAAACCCTTTAAAGAGTATGATGGTAAAACACAGCCACCTTAGACAGAAGCTGTAAAAAGCTTTACAAAACCAGACTTCACAGTTACCCACTCCCCATATCCATATATATATATATATATATATATATATGTGTGTGTGTGTGTGTGTATTGATATAAAGGGTGTAAGGCAGCACATAGTGGACTCTACATCAAATATATTTCATTTCATTTATGTGTGTTTAAGTGCGTACATAAATAACGTCGTTATTCTTTATTAGACTGTTGATGTCCACGAACGGCGGGTCAGTGATGGATAAATGTACCTTCACTGTAATATATAAAAAAATACTTTATTATATAATATGTAAAATATAACTTTTAATAATGAAAGGTCAGGGGACACAATTCCCTTAGTTGGCCGTGTTGTAAAGGGAGATAACAATGTTACAGGAAAAATTCGCAAAGTGGATACTTTGTCCTTGTGAATAACTTTTCTTTTTTCCAAGATCGCTAATCTTATGCCTCGTGCTTACGCTCAAGAAAATAATATGTGGTTATGGGGTCTATGTATAAAGCATGATGGAAATATATATATAATACAGACGATTGAACGCACTTCTCGCCTGCATGACGCAGTTTTACGAGAAATGCACCGCAACGCAACGCGAAGTCGCCAAGAATCTTTTCTTTATGAGCCACCCGGGTGATTGTAGTAAAAGTCAAGGTATGTACCTATAACTAAGGCTTAACCATGAGTTGTTATACGTTCTCTGTTCAATAAGTCGTAATATGATAACGGTCAAAGGATCGGTAACATGTGGGCTACTCAAGGAGTCGTTATGCGATGACTGTTAAGCATATCTCGATACGATGACCATAATCGTTTTTGATTGATTAGCAAGGGTTTGATGGCGTGGTTTGTAGGTTGTCATTCTCTATATTTCAACTAAGCTGTTTATTCCCGTCACTTTTTGTCTTGGCAGATTCCATTGTGGCATAGGGTCTGTACATCTATCTATGTCTATCATAGGTGGTTGACCTGGTTGTATGTCGTGGGTGGTAACTTGAAGGATGTATATATAAATAATGGGTCTTGTTAACGTAAGTTTCGATGAAAAAATTCTGGATGTATACCATCCTATGTAGACATAGAAGGTGATTCGTGGAAAGTTCGTGAAAGAGAGGTTTGTTGCGGAATGAAAGTTGATAAAATTGCGATAGAACAGCCAGAGATTCTTTGCCTCTCGCCCAGAAGATAAATTTCGTAAATAAAACGAATGCACAGAATATATTAGAGATTTTTTAGTGAAGAGTCTGTCCTTAAGTTGAACACTGCTGACATTTGAGTATTGAGGTGCGATGCGTGCGCCCATACCACTGCCTCAATCTTGGAGATGAACTTTTTGATTGAATTAGAAAGCATGTTGTGTCAGGACAGTTTGGCCAGATCAACGACGCCCTTTCCCTGCAGGGTGGCCAAAGAGGTGGCAGAAGATTGCTTGGTGTCCGTGGTTGAGAGGTATGCAGATGCATAACGCTCCAACAATCAGACTGGAAAATATGGAGCCAGGCGGAAGTGTATTGATGTCGTTAAGCTGGTTATTAAAGTTAATTGTATCCTAAATGGAGGCTGGTTTGTTGACGTATGGTCGCGGTATGTGATTGCCAAGTCCAGAAAAATTCACACTGATGTGCCAGTATCGGAAACGACTTGAGAGCAAGAGTTTGGAGTTCTTGAATCATGGGAAGTGTGGACAATCATTTCACGTTAACGACCTTACGATCGCCAGATTAGCATATACTCAGATAGTTGAGGTAATAGTAACAATGACCTAATAGTATTTGATCCTAGAGACGCATATGCAATTTTTCTGCAATCATTTGCGCATGAGAAAAACGACATTCGCATTTTGCGTGAAAAAGTAGGCAGTGCTAAAATCTCACCCTGACTTTGCAAACTATGTTAAAAAAGGACAAAAGATCGAAGACAGTGCGATCGTCCTTAAAAATTCATCCACCGACAGGGGTAAGACGTTCAAAAAATTGCAAACATAAGTACAAATAACGCCGAGCAAACACGAATAGCGAAATTTGTTAACAAAGTAAAATAAAACACATCAAACCGGCATGCTTTAGTAGAACGACAAAATCCTGCAGGTAAATCACAAAGAATCTTCCAAGCAATTCTACCAAGAAAGGCGGCGAAAGACAAACTTATAGTCCCAGTAGTGATTAGAGGTTACAGTCAAGTGATGAAATCGTACACATCAACTACGACAATGTAACGAAGATTGGGAAAAAATTGCACCTCTGTCACTATCAAAGTGCACTACACGGTACAAATCGGCAAGTAAAACACAAATTAGCGGGAACGGTGATATTTACAGGGAAACGAGATCAATGCAATACGTCGGCAATATTACAATGGATAAGTACACACATGTACCGGTTAAAGCTATTATGAAGTGAAGCCATGTAGACTATAATTATTGACAGACCTGTCGATTGCAAATGCGAAGATTTCCGCGTCAAAAAATCACGTTGTCGATGCGGACCAAAAAGGTGCATGTTTGTTAAAGGAAATGCGTGATCTAATCAGATCGTGCCACAGAGGCAAGAACGCAATAGAAGTCTTTTAAATGCCGGCAATAGTACATTATATTGGTCGTATCTAGATTTATCATTTAATAAATCCATCGCCATTTTATCGAGGTGTCTTTTGGCGGTGGGGCGGCTTGTTTGGGCCGAGAAATTAGTGGGTTGAGCTGTTTCTTAATAGGTCCCAAACTAGACGTTTAAACGAACAGTGAAGAAGTCGCCCGTATTACGTCGCAGTTGCAGAATTCTTGATGCAGTCCCGACACACACCGAACACCAGCGAGCTGTAAGAACTTCTCACCAATTTATATCCTCGTACCACTGAAATCGAAAAAGCGCTGAAAAGTCAACACCAGATGACAAACCGCATAAGCTACGAAAGATATCGCAATTGAATCTGCATTTGTAAGACAACGTCTACATTCATCTCTTCGGGCCAAAACACTGTCAGCCTAAATAGAATCGCAAGTAAATTCCTGCGACAGCAACAAAGTTGGATGGCCTCAAGGTACTCGTCGAAGACTTTCACACGGGTACGACTCCAAGTGGCCAGCGGAAGCAAGTGCCTAAAAAATACTCCAACTACAATGAAGACATGAATCAAGTGAACCAGCCAATGTCAAATTGCCCCAAAAAATATATGAATTGCCCAGAACAGTCCACAAATAATAATAACGATGACGATGACGATGACGGCGGCGGCGGCGGCGACGGCGACGGCGACGACGACGACGACGACGACGACGATGACAATGATGATGATAATAGTACATTTGTTTGGGAGGCGCCCTAATAACTAGTATGTCTCTAAGGCGCCGATATACATTTTGTGATAACTTATTATATTGTATAACACAATAGTAAGTAAATACAAGTAAATCATTGCCTAACACAACAGTTAAATGAAATAACTAATTATATTGCATAACACGATAAAATACATTCATATCCTAATCATCTATTAATTACATTATAATTCTCGGTTCCAACTCGGCTTTTACTCGTAGGTCGGATCGGATAAAAAATTATGGGAGGGATCGCATCCCTTTAGGTCTCGTACAAGAATATAACAAGTTATATATTGGGAACCTTAGTTCTAACGATAAGGTCCCACTACTACTACAATGATATGTGTAGTTGAACCGGCATAACTCACGTTACTCACGAATGATCGTTTCTTTAGATGACCGAGCATGAACTGGTCGAGGTGACGCTGAAGAAGTATGTCTCCATAGAGTCATTAACGAACATCATGAGACACGAGGTTGGTATATAATAATAATGATGATGGCGAAAACGGGAACGGCGATGGCGATAAGGACGATGACAAAGAAAACGACGAATAAGATGACGAAGAACGCGACGACGAATACGACGAAAACGACGACGAAGAAACTGACGAAGAAGACGACGAAGAAAACGATGACGACCACGAAGACGACGACAACAAAGACGAAAAAGACTACGAAGTAGATACAAAGATGCAGACGAAGACGGCGACGATGTAGACCAAGACGACGACAAAGACCACGAATAGGACGACAAAGGAAACATAGACGACGACGACGACGAAGACGACAACGAATCCAAGG
Organism: Epimenia babai; assembly: GCA_011762755.2. Taxonomy (NCBI): domain Eukaryota; kingdom Metazoa; phylum Mollusca; class Solenogastres; order Cavibelonia; family Epimeniidae; genus Epimenia; species Epimenia babai. Next base: position 7,627 of record WURV02202506.1, read on the forward strand.
ACGCCGAAGAAAATGACGAATTAGACGATAAAGAAGATGACAATAAAGATGGCGATGATGATGACGACGACAAATCTGATGACGCATAAGACGACGAAGACGATAAAGACTAAGACGAAAATGATCGATAATATATCACGACACTATTAAAAAGGAGAAAGGCGAAGTTTTGGTGCTACTTTATAGTTAGATGTTGGCCGCACGTACAGTATCTCCTTGTTATACTCCTAAAATATTTTTGTTACCACTCATTCCACGACAAATCTTTCTCCATATTCGAACACTAAAATTTTGCACATTTCCTGTTGTGGAAGGCGCGGGGAAATCTGTGGTTTGTGCTAGTTTGCACTTGCAGCTCTAGCACGAAAGGCAGCGGTTCTAACCACCCCACTATCATCTATTGCCGCATAGCGACGCGACACAGTGAAGAGGTCTATCTAATCATTTATCGGCACCCAGTGGAGATCCTTGAGGACCGGTGTGATGTGACGGTGTTTGGAATTTTGAAGCCTGTTTGTCGCCTTCTTACTGATGCCAATTGGGCTAATAATGGTGTTTCAAATACACATAAACACATGTGCTGTATAAAAGTTTCGACCAAATTAAATATGCTGATATACAAACCATTCTTTCTGAACAACCCTTCCGTTCTCAAATAGAAGTGAGTTATCACTCATCTTAGTTCGTGATGCCTCCCTGAAAATTGAAGTACGGGTATTCCTTGCAGATAAACGTAACATCACTCCTGAGGGAGATATTTCCCAGTCCCGCTGTCATCGGCCCTGACTTCGTGGTTTCCGTGAGAAACGTCAAATCTTTCCGCATGCTGGGTGATTTCTTATCACAGCTGCATCGACAGGAACACTTGTGCGTATTATCATGCATTGATATTGGCAATATGAATGACCTTTCGGCGATACAGAAAGTCAAGTTTCTGTAGAAAAAGAGCGACAACGACATTGCACTTTTCGACGTTATCTACGTATCTTATCACTTTGCTCGAAGGAGACACTAAACTTCGCTAGTTTATTGATCTTGACATTACTCATCACATTATGTTATTCATATATTGAATATATGAAATGTAACACGCCACAAATCGATGTCATTTCGATTTTCTGGCGATGGCTGTTGATGTCTCCACATGATTTTTTTATTATTTTTTTGCTTTTTGCGATATCACTTCTTCGGCTGGTCATTAGAGTTACTGATTAAAGCCATGAAACTTGCTTCTATATGTATCCCATCCATTGTTTATCACCGTGATCAGCGCTCGAGTCATGAATAACTATCTGGTGTGGAGCCTGATGGAGACATACTTGTTAGACTTGTCGGCACCCTACATCGACGCTGCCCGAGAATATACAATCTATGCCGAAATTGAAGGCGAGGTCCAAATACGATCGTACCACCAGCACTGTCTCGAGACCGTTCTACGTCATATGAGCCATGCCATATCGTACATGTTCGTGCGCGACCACTTTGTTGAATCAAATAAGAACCAGGTAACATTTCAGAATACGCGTAGCGGAATGTGTTGTTTATTCGGAATGGAACTGTAGGGCTATGCTGCCCCCACACAGCGTTTGGTGAACACTTCCCCTCAAGTATATGTGTGACGCCTGATGTACTGTAATCGTCTTCAACGATAATAATAATGCTAAGAATAAACACATCATCCTTGTCGTCATCGTCTTTATCATCTCCACCATCATCGTTGTCGTCATCGTAATGTTTATCTTGCTGCGGTAACAGTCATCTTTCCTCAAATGCCACAAATAGCGCACGTCCAATTGTTCCAATGCTGGTTGTTTCATTTTTCACAACTTTAGTAGGAAGGGCAGGGTGGTAGTCATAGTGGTTCAATAAATATAAAGAGAGATGTCTGCAGTACAATATCTTGCTTCTGGTTCTTCAGACCTGATATACGGAGGTCGTGGATCCGAGCGAACACCAGAGGCAATGGGTTTCCTCTGGATTTCTTGATCTTTTCACGAAATCGCCACCATTTGTTCAGTTTTAGTCAAACTTATATCCTAGTGTGATTTTTTCGCTTTATACTACTCTATCAGATATGTTATATTTTAAAAACTTGGCATGCGCGCTTATTATCTCTCGATTGGTGTTGATGAGCTCTAAACTCATTTATTAGGTTCCTCGCAGTATAGACTAAATATTGTCTCGTCCAACATTACATTCAGTATGTGCGATAAAAATTTTCTTGCATCTTTCATGTAGGCTCGGAACTTGGCAGAATTGGCAAAAACGGGCGCAATAAAAACGATATCCGGCATCCGGAACATGGCGCCGACTATGAGACAAGCACTTATCAACAAGGTAATCAATTGCCGTGTGATTCACATCATCTCATCAGTTAATATTACAAATAGCTGGGCGTGTATTGATTATCATTAATATCGTTCCTGATTTATCTAATGAGTTAGCCACATATAACAATAATTGATTCCCCACAGATTAACGAAACGACAATAAAGATGGGGTACGCTGAGTGGATTAGTGAAAAAACGGTCATCGACAAGCATTACGAATCGGTACGTTGATATTGATCTCTTTAGGTCATGAGGGTTTAGGACGGTTTTACATAGACAACCATTATCATATCCTGCTGACCCATTCGAATGTATTACACACGTTTGTATATTGCTTATGACAGTTAATAGTCGGACACGACCACTTTGACAACCTCCTCAATCTGAATTTGTTTCGCCGGAAAGAGCGAGCTCTAGAATTGGCGTCCGACATATCGCACGAACCGTTCAGCTGGGACGTGATTTCTCCTTATATGAAGATTTTCGGGTAATTTATGCTGCGTTTACATTAATCATCGCATCGCAGTGTTGAGACGGATGCAAATACAGCTTTGATGGACTTTTTCGGTACCGTAAGGATTTATGTGTGAGATTAAATAAACATGACGGATACCTAGAAAGATAAAGGGCAACAGCCTTTTATAAAATTACTAACTATTACAATAACGCGAAAGTAACATATTAGGGTATGATATCAAAAGGTGTTTTCAAATGACGCAATGTGTATTTTCACAGCAATCTTTGGTAACATTAGCCAAGAAGGTTTTCGTGTTAACTTTTCACGAGTTTGACAAGCCCATCGGTGTTAGGAAGCATCCGATAATAGCACGGGATATGTCAGATCTCCAATTCATCATAACGACTGGGAACTGAATTATTTTCTTTGTTTGACTTGCTAGGAAGTGAAATGCAAACTAATCCAAAATGAGACGCGACATTATACCGCCCCAAGCCATTATGGAGCCTCCGCAATATCGGTCATGTTCAACCACGGTGGCATTCGATTATTGTTCACTTGGATGTTCCCGCGCTCGTACACGTCCCTACCGAGACTCAGCAGTGGAAAAAAATTAGGTCCTACGTTGCACCTATGTGTGGTGTTCTTGTCACCATTCCGTCGGATTCGACGATGGCGACGAGTCAAAGATCCGCGTATTGCTGGCTAGTTTGAGTGTAGACCTAAGGAATACTCGGAAACGCGCCCTCCCGATGGGTCACGGAGGTCTCCCTAGAGAGTTGGGGCGGTGATATTTCGATTTCTAAAAACGGTGGTGCTGACATAACGGTCCTGGGCGGCAGTTCTGATCCTTGGATGGCCGCCACTGAAACTTCTACTCGCCGAATCACTGATTTGGTAGCGTGTCCATGATCAGTAATATACAATATGAGAAAAATTCAATTCTGTAGCCACGTCACGTTGGCGCATACTAGCTTCCAGCAAGTCTACCGCTCTGGGAAGTTTAATACCACTCATGTGGTGGCGATACTGTACAGGAGCAGTTATTCAAAAAGTAGAAGCAGAGAGAATGAATATTTAATAATGGAGTGTAAAAGATGGTATGCCATACAATGGACTTGACGTACATAACCGAGATGAATAT
>WURV02202517.1:0-11557 GCA_011762755.2 Epimenia babai
AGTATCGAAGGTATTGTATATGCGCTGAACAGCTGCCAAAAAACATTTCATTGTAAACCGCATCTGACGGCCTTTATCGGCTAATACTTGCGGTATATAAATGTTACCTTTACCTTTACCTTTTACCTTTTTAACTTTTGAATAAATGTCCAATGTGGAGATTTTTTATGAGGAGAACCAATGTGGTTCTATGGACTAAAAATTACTTTGCGCACGATCACTCAATGATTCAATCCTCATGTATCGATCCTCAGCCTTCTGGTTGCGAATCCAGAGCTCATGCCACCCGAATATCAGCTTTTTGAGATTGTTTCGGGGTCATCGCCTAACTTCCGCTATCTGGCCATCTCATCATTGTGAATACTCATCAACGATCCGGAATTTAGCAGAGTATGCAACATATGTAGGTTGTCTAAATAATAATAATAATAATAATAGTGTTTATAGTGCTTCTTAAAGCATGTATATGCTGTCAGACTTAACAATGTAAAAATTGATATAAAATTTGAAAAATCTTAGTGAGATGAAAAAATAGTCGGACTTACAGCACATAAGTGTGAAGGTATTAAATAGAATACATCTATCGGAAAAACAAATACAATAGATTGGGTCTATACATAGCACTTATTAAAAAGATATGTTTTTAAATGCGATTTGAATCGAAGACAAGTTAGTGGTGTTTCGAATAGCTGACGGAAGTTCGTTCCAGAGTGAGGCTGAGGCAAAACTAAAAGAGCACTGACCTTGGAATACATGTCTTGTAAGCGTTTGGGAATAATGGCGTGAATGGTCAACTGTCTGCCATAAATTGGTGGAATTTTTACTGCGGTGTTTTCCCCCACCCCTTATGTCGTGTTAACCACACCGTTTAGCATTGTTAAGGGTCAGGGATGGCCTACACAACGATTACCGTGGTGATCAGACTCTTTATAACTAATTAAATGACTAACTAACGAAAGTAGTTTCTTACATAGCATTTGTGGAGGCGTTGTTGGGCTAATTCTAGAGCGCGTTGAGGAACGAGTGATTGAGCGCTGGGTGGATGGTTCCAAAGCTGTGTATTATCAAAGTCCTCTTATAACGAATAATAATTATATCAACAAACTATGGGGCAGTAAGCATAGTTAGTGGTTGAAGGATATGATTTGAAATCAGAGGATCCTGCTTCAATTCCTACTACAGCCAGTATGGCTGTACTCTACCTGTGGTGTCTTTTGGCAGATGGAGCCTGGCTAGCCTTTGCAATGTGGTACTGTTAGAGCTTTTTCCCTCTGACGTGCTTGCCCTTCAGATGCTCTATGGATGGTCTGTCGCTCACCTCCCTGCGATGTCGCCATCCCATTGTATATAACCATTAACTATCATAGACGCAGTGGAGTGTGCAACATATGTGGCCTGTCGGTACATGTTTGGAACCATTCGCGTGAACGGTAAAAGGTCAAGTGTCTGCGCAGACTCCATGGTTTTTCACACGCAGCGTTTTCCTCCACTCTGAAGTGAGGCCAATCCGTGTTTCATGTCAACCACATTTATAGACCAGCATTTTAAAGGACCATGGATAGCCTACACAGCGATTACCTTGGCATCAGCCTTTTCTTAACTACTACACCTTATACATTAATGGATTTCCTAGTCATTCATATTTCCCAGGCCGATTTTAACTTGGACGAATCTAATGCTGTCATACGTACGCTGTATGCAAAGTTGCCCGTGCGGGAGAATCCTTCCGTCTGAGCAACATTTATGTGAATATTTGATGTAGATTGTCCCGTCACAACAGCCTCGTGTAACAGGGTTGTGGGGCACACCCCGACAAGCTGCAAATAGAACAAGCCTGAACCAATGTTTGTATATATCATCATGAAATTTTACTAATAACTACTTTATTCTTAGACCGATTTTCCATTTCTCTATGACATTATCTCATATGAATGAGGTGCAGGTGTCTGTGACAAACAGCGACGGAACTGTTTTACAGCGAAGCAAGAATATGAAATCGTTACTCATCAAACCCAGCATGTGACTCGTTGGTGCTAGATTGCATGGCTATCTCTGAGATATTACAGCAACATCAGAGTAACGTCCAAGAAACAACTTGTACAGAACTACGATATTGGATTCGCATCATCGACCATAATAACTGGCGTTAGTTAATATGTAACACAAGGTGTCTACCATCGAATCTGGGCTAGCCTTGTAAAGGGCCTTCTAAGGCCCACACAACGATCTCTGATCAGCCCATAAATAAATGAATAAATAAATAATGTAGCTCAACACTTAATTTCTCAGTAACACAGCTCAAAATTTCCTCAAGGCACTGTTGATTGTCACATTTCCCCCACGGACCTCCCTGGATCGGACGATCTTACTGTTTTATCGCAGAGTTCAGATGATGATGATGCGGGCGTGACGCTGGCGACCCCCGAGGACGTAGACGCCTCCGCCGGGGAAAACGCATCGCCCGACGCTCGCGACAGCTGGGAGAGTGACGAGGGCGGGGCATCCAGCGATGACGAGAGCGGAAGTGAGAGTGACAGCGAGGCACAGCTTTCTGACAATACACGACGCGTCTCGAGGTATTTTAGCAAAATTTTCACAGTCAGCACGAAGCTGATGAGACCCGACATTCGTGAATTATTCTAACTTCAGCATCTCACAGATTAATTTTATTTTATTTATCAATCAATTACAGTGACTTTCATTAAGGCAACCTAACAATATATACATGCCTGATGGTCCCTCGATAACTGTTACATTCATTTATTAACTGTGTATAATAATCTCTGGTGAGCCAAGGTTTGCGAGTGGGGCAGACACGTACCTCTTTAACGCGGACATGTTTGTCGACAAGTTCGGTTATCTTTGTTTCGAGAGCTCTAGTGATTTCATTAGTGGATTTCGTATGGTCACATAACGTCGAGAATGAAATTAATACAATAATAAAGCTTTATTTAGAGTGCCGTATTATCCCTTGGTCAATAATGACAAGATGATGTCGACGACACTTTACAATGTAACTAGCTTAAAACATAAACTAATGAAGTTATGTGCAATTTGAGGAGTACTGCAATGTCTAGTGGTGGTTTTAAACTTGTATAAACTTGTACAATATACACACACTTACGGTGGTGGCTACTTTGAATTGTATCTTCCTAACAAGTAGTGATTCGATAACACAATGATGTATGCAAAAGACAACATGTATTTACTGCTGTTACTATAAATAGAACCATGTTATTATTGACATTTCTCAATTAAAAAATTACTAAATTTCACCGAATCAATGACGCCATGATATATGCAAAAGATAACTTGTATCTACTTTTGTTACTAAAAATAGAACATGACATTGTTTTATCTCTTATCTATTTAGTGTCCATTACTATCAGAAACTTATAAATATTGCAGGCCCAATGCAATTACTAATCTAACTATTTTACCTACTACAAATAAGGGAGCAGTTAGTGTAGTGGTTTGAGTACTTAACATTTGAATCCAGAGGACCCTGGTTCAATTCCTGCTGCAGCCAATATACATAGTAGCTCTGGTGTTTTTCGGGCAGAAAATGCCTTAAAACCCTGTGCTCATGGGGGTCTGGGAAGCCTTTTCAAAGTGGTTCTGGTAGGGCTTTTTCCCTCCGACGTGGCTGTATTTCGGATGCTCTCTGTATGTCTCCATGTCGCTTACCTCCCCTTTATGTCGTCATTCCATTGCAAATTAACCTTAACTATCACGAACTTAGCGGAGTGTGCGACATATGTTGCCCATCCAGACATTTTCAACCGGTGGTGTGGATGGAAGAAGGTCAGTTGTCTGCCCAGACTCGATGGGTTTTCCAGGATAGGTGTTTACCCCCCCCTCTATAATAGAAATTAATCAATTTGTCATGTTTAATGCATTTTAGGCTAACTGTAACGGGCCAAAAGCCCAGATTAATTTGGTAAGCAGGCTATAATACTTAGATGCACACAGACCTACTACATGAAGCCATTATAGATGCTTCAAATAAAGCACGAAGACGCATATATATACTGGGGACGCTGTGGACCTTGAATTCATTCAGAGACTAGATTATCTCCACTTTTTTCTAAACTCTACATGTTTTTTCATAAACTCACACTGAATTATCTCCCTTACGCTCTCAATGTCTGCAAGTGGGAGATTGTGAGTTCGAATGGAACGAAGCTGCGATCTTTTCTTTCCCGTTCTCCACAACATGAAATAACACAAGTTTTTCGTCTGCTAGACTATTACGATTGATTTGTTTTGCTATGGCTTACTTTAAACCTGTAAGTAATCGTAAATGGGGTTTGCCAATGTGGTTCTATAAATAGATGGAAAGAAATTCACGGAAAAAACCTTTACAGACGATGACTATAAACAACAGTGGTTCCAAAAAACGGTGTTAAACACCTAAATGCTCAGGAGAAAGCTTGCCCCTGTAGCTCAGTTGGTAGAGCACGAGACCGGTTATCTGGAGGTCGTGGGCTCGAGTTTCATCAGAGATATAGGTTTATTCTATGCATTTCTTCCGAACAAATAGCGTGTTTCATATGTCCTTGCATAGCTGTGGAATGAATATAGAATTTAACAACTCTCAAGGGTTTAAAAACATGCGAATGTCATGCTTTGCATATTTTTGTTTCAGGGAGAAGACCTTACGCGAAGTACTGGATCATTTCTCGCTAACAAGGCAGACGAGGAAAAAGCGCTTAAAGGTGAACTGAATGTTCTCACATCGATGGTCACGTCCATTCCAAATCAGGGCTACCTCCGGCCGTACGAGAAGACGCTTCTACTCCTTCGTTTTAGCCCACGGTAACTGAATCTTTGTGCTCTATGAAGAATTACAAAAAACTCAAAAAGCCTGTGACTCTAATATACCACGCTTTCAACTGCTTGTACAGCTTGTCAAATGACAGTTGATAGCAAGTCATCTCTGTTTCATTAAGGCCACATGCGCAGTTTGTTAAATGAGGCTGAATGACAAGCTATGGAGGCTATTGCCTGGGATTCGAACCTTCGCTTTCTCATTCATATTGCCGACACGCTATGGAGGGTATTGTCTGGGATTCGAACCTTCGCTTTCTTGTTCATATGTGGCGATCCATTCCTGCGCATTATTTGGTATCCAGTAAGGTGCTATCCTGATTTTTGTATACATAATTTTCATTTATCGGTTAGTTCCATGTTTTTAACCCAACCCACATTTTATGACCATTTAAATCTGTGTTTTGCTTGATTTTTTATTCTTTTATTGCAGATGGTACGAATCCAGGAAGGGATGGAAGAGTATGGATAAGAGTGCACCACGGAGAGACTTTGCTTTATTTCTCAAAATCAAAATTATTGGTGCCAGCTGTGGATTTGAAGACAACTCTGATAATGGTGAGTGGAGGAATGAGGATGCGTGTAATATAGCTCAGAGTTGATGCATTTACGTTTCAGTGACTTCTTAAAAAACCATTTACTGGAGCAGTAACAAGAGCATTGCGCGATTCTAGTGCCACGTTATTGATTTTAATGTTCAGTATGAGAAACTAGTCTTGAAAAAATAAGAAAAAATGCAAGGGTAACACCTTTTGAGACTAATGGAAATAAAATTGTTTAGATTTAAAATACAGGAAATTTATACCAAACAATCAGACAAGAGTTGGTAATATGTCCATAAGCCAGATTAAGCATATTACATATATGTAATCAGCCTGTAATTACATAGCACATACATACATATAATAATAATGTTGTACTTTGTGACACCGCCACTGAGCACTACCTCCATAGTGGATTATGGCGGTATACAAATGACAATATAATTATTATAGTTAATATTTGAAACCTAGTTTAGGAATAAATTCCGAGTCTTGCTTATTTTATTTATGAAATGAATAATCGAACATGAACTAAAAACTGGCGCTAAACCAAACACGTAGTACCCCGCTGAAACCTACATCACAAACATGTAGAAAGATTAAGAAGAATTTCCCCGTTTGTGTGGATTTGAACATGCAACCCCTCTCATAAAAACACAGGCGAATGAGGCTGACAATATGGGGTTCTTCCATGTTTTGTGATTATTTAATCATAATGCGTACCACCTTTTAATAACAAAATCAGCCTCATAGTTTTTTATACAGATAAGCAGACGAGTTTCTTTACCACCTACGTTATCGTCTGCAACAAATTCTAACAAATTCAGCGTCCTTATTTTATAATGGATAAACAGATGAGTTTCCTCACCCCCTACGTTATCCTCTGCAGATAACAAATTCAGCTTTATTATTTTATAACAAATAAACAGATGAGTTTCCTCATCACCTAGGTTATTGTCTGCAGATAACAAATTCAGCATCATTATTTTATAACAGACAAACAGACGAGTTTCCTCAGCACCTACGTTATCCTCTGCAGATAACAAATTTAGCGTCCTTATTTTATAACAGATAAACAGATGAGTTTCCTCATCACTTAGGTAATCGTCTGCAGATAACAAATTTAGCTTCATTATTTTATAACGGATAAGCAGACGAGTTTCCTCAGCACCTACGTTATCGTCTGCAGATATAAACGTATCGTTGGCTGTTACCGGTACGGCGCTTCCTGTATCAGTCTCCATCGAGCCATCGAAGAGCTTCTCATTCGGTCAGTGCAGCATCGGCGAACGCGCCGACCTAATTTGCACGCTACGCAATAAATGCTCGTCACTCCCGATTATCTACAACTTCCATCGAGTCGCTCACTTCACCGCGAACCCGACAAATGGAAGAATCGGCGCAAAACAACACGCGGACGTCGTATTCACGTTCCTCCCGCGTCAGATCGGCACATTTACCCCGAAGCAGGTGTTGGATATTGTTGGCTTCGTGGCGGATCCGTCTCGTATCTCGAGGGTTATCAGCACCGTTATTTACACCGCAGTACTCGACTTCTCCGGTTCGTCCGATTCGGTCACTCTCGTCCCTCCGGCCAAGTTCAACCCAGGTGATGCAGTCGTTAACGTTAGTTAGATGATCAGTAGGAAACATGCTGATTACCAAAGACAGTTGTTATTTAGCTTTTCTTGGCCCTTCTCAGTGCCAGCATGTGTGGTTAACATGACAAACGCATTAGCCTCAGTTATAACGGATGGCGGAAAACACCGGACTGAAAACCACTGAGTGTGAGCAGACACTTTGTATATGGCTCTTTCTATAGTTAGAGAATATTTATAATCAGGTTAGGTGTTAATTTTATATAATGTAAGTAATTACATTATAGTCTTAGAGCATTAGGCTATTGTTCCATGTACGGTATGTTTGACAGCTCAGCTAATAAGTACACTTTAAAGAAATAAATTTCATATCATTTCATGATATTTCATGATATTTCATATCTTTGCCAAATATGGTAAACATCACTTCCAATGGTGGGCAACTTATTCCAATATAAACTACCCATTCTGGTAAATTAATTGACAAACTTGACCTCTACACATGCCACTTGTTCCCAATGCCCGTAGACAAGCCTGCGCAAGCCGTTCATTTCCCTTACATTATCATTAAATATAATAATAATAATAATCATTCATTTGTTTTGGAGGCGCCCTAATAACTAGTATGTCTCTAAAGCGCCTATATACATTCCTATATACATTTATATTGCATAACGCAATAGAATATACATATAAGTTAAATCATAGCCTAACACAACCGTTAAATGAAATGGAATGGAATTCTATTTGATTTCTAGTGCCCTTCCAACACATGGCAATCAAAGACACTACACAAATTTATGGTTACTATGACTAAATAGAAATGCAAGGAGTTTAAGGAATATCAAGAATACAGTTCAAAGTTGAACTTGGGATACCATAAGTGAACTGGCCTGTATATTATGAAACACCTGAAAGTACGTGAACTGTGAACGGTACAGTCGGGGTATGATGTGCAGGGTTGTGCCTACAGCGAGAAGTAACTCGAATTTGTGGAGAGAGCGGCGCAAGTAGCCATTCAGACCAAGGCACCAGATCTTGAAGAGCGCTTCGAGGTCAAACAGTACGGTAAACACCACCTGCAAACAAATGAGAATTCAGCCCGTCATCATTCTGGCTGAACATGTCGATATTCACCCCACGTTCTGCGGGATTGTTTACTTGAACTCCATCCAAGGGATGTAATTAGTCAAGTGGTGGGAGCACTGGAATCGTAACTGAAAGGTCGCCGGTTCGAAACTGCCTGCCAGTCGACTTTTCTGCGATGATCCTCAGCAAGTCATTTATCCCCCGTATGCTGGAGCAAATCCATCTCTATAACTGGTAGGCATTTGGTATCATCTTCGACGCATGACATGCGAGCGACGAGGGTATCTGCGCTGAGTGAATATAGCTGGCATAAAAACACCCATTGTGAAGTACATATGAGAGCCTTGGCTGATATTTGCGGTCTGTAAATGTTGAACTCCTCATTTTACCTGACTTTCATTCAAGTGAAAATATGTCTGGATTGTGAAGGACAAGAATAGTATGAATTGTAAAGGTAATATCTTAATGATCAGTAGTCTCCTAAATGACCTACTTCTGTTAAACTTATATGGTCTAATTATAGTAATAATTTTTTCGGAAAAATAATACAGACGAAACAGACACACAGGTGAATATAACATATATGTTTTGAAAATATCAGACTATTAAGTCATTAATTAACTGCTTAAACCCCAAGATAGTCGATGAATCTTTATGCTGCGAGTTCGTACACTGTCCAATGATATCGTACCTCGCTGTAGTAAAATGCGTCGACCTTGCTAGTGGGCGGGGCATCGTGATCAAACCGTATGCTCGCGGCTTCGATGGCATTCGCCAGCACTAACAGAAGAATGAATGTGTGGAAAGCATTGGACTTTAGGAGGCCTTGAAATATCGGGGGAGCGCGACCCTGCGCCTTGTTCTCATCGACCAGCACCATGCGCCACGTCGTGCCATCCGACTGTATCACCTGGGGACCAGTGGTGTTAAAAGATTGCCCAAGAAACGATAGATAGCGTAGTACGTGGTATATGTATGTATCTCGGCGATAGGCGGGAATCAAACCGTTGACTAGGCCGTCGTCGGCCCTTCGCGAAGGTGGCCTCGGGTAGGTTGTGGTTAACATGACGAATGGATCAAGGATTATTGTCGTTTATTATGTTAGCGAAACCAGTGTAGCAAAAACCAGCGAGCCTTGGTGGGCAGTTGACACATGCCGCTGGCTCCAAATGCCAACATCCTGGCGATGTTATGTAGTACAATGCACGGTATTCGTGATAGTTAGTGCGTATTTGTCATTTTATGACGGGATAACGAAGGGTTAAGGGTGAAGCCGCATACGGACCATACAGTGACCGTACGAGATACAGAGACGAGAATCACCTGCATGAGCACTCTGCAAGGACTACCCAGACCCCCGTGGGCATACACGGTGTAGGGAACTGTTGAGTGAAAAATGCCACAACTGACCACTATGCCACTTTGACGTCGCTTTAGTGAAAAATAGATCCGCAAGCGGTAAATCTAGTAGGATGCATTAGATACGGCGTATTATCTGGAACACACACACTGGGCCAGTTAAAACGGCGATGTCATGTTAAGATGAAATGATATAAGAAAAAACCTGGGAACTGTCAGAGTCTGCGGCCCCACCCCGCGTGCCCCACATCTGGGAGAATTGCACCCGGATCTCGGCAAATGTCTCGATAATCACGGCTATGAATACATTCTGCAAAAACACACAATCTAATAAATAGAATACATTCTGCAAAAACATATCTAATAAATAGAATGCATTCTGCAAAAACATACTATCTAATAAATAGAATACATTCTGAAAAAACATATCTAATAAAATTAATAGAACACATTCTGCAAAAAAATACTGTCTAATAAATAGAATACATTCTGAAAAAAACACACTAATAAATAGAATACATTCTGCAAAAACATATGTAATAAAGAGAATACATTCTGCAAAAACATTCTGTCTAATAAGAACACATTGTGCAAAAACACACAATCTAATAAACAGAATACATTCTGCAAAAACATACTGTCTAATAAATAGAATACATTCTGCAAAAACATATCTAATAAATAGATTGCATTCTGCCACAACATACAATCTAATGAATAGAAAATATTTAGCAAAAACCTACTATCTAATAAATACATTCTGAACAGAAAATATGTTATTCTCTCATGTACACATATGGGTTTGGGTCATAAGATTTCGAGTATAATATCAGATTATGATTAGTGGTTATGCTCTTGACAAAACATTTTTGGTGAACTATTTATGCTCTTTAGTGGATACATTGTTATAAAATTTTATCAAAATTCTTATATGTAACGGAAAGATATAAAAGACGATAACAATGTTACAAACTGCTGAAAACATTTCAATCAGCTAGGTTAATAAGGGACATCCCAGTACTCTTATGTAAATGCGAATAATGCAAGTGCCATATGATTCGCTTTGTTTTAAGACTCACGCTCGATACATAGTATTTCGTACAATATACGGCAACAATGTAAAGTGCGTATAAACCGAACACGGAATAACGCCGATACAGCCATTGCAAAAGGTATTCAGGTACGCGCAATACGTACTTCAGCTGGTGAGATCAAACAAAAAGTTTGAAAAGGTGAAAATGATTGCGAATAGAGAAGAGGAGCCTAATATAATCATTATTCAGTTTTACTTCAACTGGGTGTATTTTGGAAGAATATCAGAGATGCCTCAGAAGTATGGTAAAGGTGTATTTTCTTATTGTGTATTATCTTTATGATAGAACTTGAGTTATCTTATCAGGCCAGTGAGCGGGTAGAGTGGTGTTCATATCATTATAATTCTATTCAGATGACCCGAGGTCGATACTTGGTCTGATGAGTATACAGCAGCGTTTTCCTGGCAAAAAGTACCTTCAACCCACCTTCTGCCCATGGGGGTCTGGGTATCCCTTGCGGTGTGGTTATGTGAGGGATTATTCCCGCTGATGTGAGTATGCTTTGGATGGTCTCTATGGCGCTTACCTCTCCGCGATCTCGTTGTCTCATTATCTAAATAATAATCATTAAATATCACAGACTTGGCAGTTTGTGCTACATATATATATATGTAAGCATGTGGAACCAGTGGCGTGAATGGACGAAGGTCAACTGTTTGCCCAGACACTGGTTTCCACTGATGTGTTATGTCCACCTTTTTAAACGAGGCCAATTCTTTTCTTTTTCTAAGAGGCTTTTTTGTAAAGTACCAAGGGCAGGTAATTCCAGCCTATCACTATAAAATGAAAAGAAATTTTATTGATTTATAGTGCCCTTTTAACACATGGCTATCAAAGACACTTTACAAATTTATAGTTACTATGAATAGGTATATAGGTGGGTAGCCGCATTAGTCTACTTGTTAGTTACTTAGGAGATAAAGAGCAACACCTTTTATATAGACGAACTGGTTTATTCATTACAAGATTTAGCATAAACACTATGCTTCATCAGGCGGCGTCTGATCACCTGATGAAGCATAGTGTTTATGCGAACGCTTGTGAT
>WURV02202528.1:0-11556 GCA_011762755.2 Epimenia babai
AAAAAATTTTTGGGCAGTCTTTCTGTTGCATTCTCTTTTCAGGTAATGACTCCCAGTCGCGGAGTTGATATATATATATATATATATATATATATATAGGCCTTACATAGGCCTTACAACATAGGGTAACATAGGGTCCCATCAGGGGTATAGGTTTTTTCCTGTGCATTTCTCTCCAACATAGGGTGAGTTTCCCATCCAAATTACAATGGTGGCTGATCGCCGTGAATGACTGAAGAAGGGGTAGCACCCTCAAACTTCACCCTCGACTTATAGGCGGATCAACTTACAGGCGAGTATATACGGTATTGCATGGCTACTTGAGAATTATCGCGTCATTACTAAATAACGATCGCGCGGTTAATCATTCATCCATCCCAACATGGTTGCTGGCCTCGTCATGATAGACCATATCCTGTACAACCGAGGACATCGTGAAATGAAATGAAATTTATTTCTTTAGAGTGTACTTATTCGCAGAGCTGTCAAACAGACTTTACATGAAACAATAGCCTAACGCTCCAAGACTCTAATGTAATTACCTAAATTATGCAAAATTAACACCTAAAAGTATACAGGTGAGACAGATCAATGTTAGATACAATTATGTACATTTACAGTGAGCATGAGATAGATAATAATGTTTAATAATACGGTGGAAAGTAACGTGATAGAACCCCACTCACTTTGTCTGAGACAACTTGTTACTAGCTTCGTCGGGATCGACCATATCCAGAATCACTGCAGACATCGTGACGTTTTCCTTTATCACTTTTGGTTTCGGTTTCTCCTTCAAGGCCTCCTGCATGGAATGCACAAAACATTTCTTAAATACGACCCCACTCTTATACTTAAAGATAGTAAGAGAGATTAATAATAGTAATGTTAAAATAAGGGGGATTTGTCTCCCTTTAGTAGTAAGATGACGCTAGTAAAGCAACGTTATCCATCACATAAGGAATAACAGTTTCCTTTTTTGTACCATCTATTACTTTGGTTACATAGAGGCATTTATACAATGCTAGTAAAGCAACATTACTTTTCATGTCTACGGAATAAGAGTGCATTAAGTGACCTTTTTGGTATCGTTGCCTTCTTTGGTAGCATTCAACTTTTCGGTTTTGTCATCATCCTTCGTCTTATCGCCTTTCTCCTCAGTTTTTTGTTCTTTTTTGTCTTGAGACTAGAAACAAGTTAAATCAAGGACTCAATAAATAGGTTAGAGAGTTGAACCGACAGTAAAAATTCGGTGCCATTGCCAACGAAATGTGCTACTAAAATTAACTTATGCAAATCTAAATCAGAAAAAATTACCATGATTATATCCTGTATCAACGGTGATATATGTAGTAGGTATACAAGTGTACTGACAGTGGTATCTGTGTGTATACAGGTCTAGTTAAGGTGGTATATGTGTATATACAGGTGTAGTGACAGTGGTATCTGTATGGTATACAGGTGTAGTGACAGTGGTATATGTATGGTATACGATGTGTGGTATACAGGTGTAGTGACAGTGGTATATGTATGGTATACGATGTGTGGTATACAAGTGTAGTGACAGTGGTATATGTATAGTATACAAGTGTAGTGACAGTGGTATATATATAGTATACAAGTGTAGTGACAGTCGTGTATGTGGGACTCTGGCATAGGGACAGTGGAGTATGTAGTAATGTATGTACAGTAGTATATATAATACGTTAGTATATGGACAGTGGAATACGCATTACACTAATTTATGGGCGGTGGCATACATAGTATGCTAGTGTAGACTAGTGTAAATGCGTAGTGCGCTAGTCTTTGGACAACACCGATGTACATATGCAATACGCTAGTCCCTGCACATCCCAGTCAACTAAATACAGCAATACCTTCAGTTACTTCAATAAACGGTCACAAAACATTTCCATATGGATTATAAAATCGCCGTTTATTTCAACAAACTGTATGTCACCCTATTGAACCAATGGTGAACCGATAAGCTAAAGAATGTGCCCCGCGTCACCCACCGCTATAACTAAAGTCTAAAGGATAGACAAGGACCTCGGCGGATGGTTTATCTTCGGCGCTCATCGTTTTTGTGCCGTTCGCCTCGTTGTCGCTAGTGGTTTTGTTAGACTTATCGCTCTGCCGAACATCGCAAACACAACCGAAGCAATCAAAATGAACGCGTCACGCCTGGCGTGGGCCGCAAATCAAGCGTAAAGCATGGTGAAAATAACAAAACAGGAAGTAGAGGGACAGGTAGGTAGTGAGTTGAGAGTTGCATAAAATGCTTATAGCATGTACCGAGAATTAGAACACGAGAGAGATAACATGGTTGTAACACGTTTCCTGAATAATATAGTTATAACATGTTCTGACAATAACATAGTTATAGCATGTTCTGAGAATTACATAGTTATAGCATGTTCTGAGAATAACATAGTTATAACATGTTCTGACAATAACATAGTTATAGCATGTTCTGAGAATTACATAGTGATAGCATGTTATGAGAATTACATAGTTATAGCAGGTTCTGAGAATAATATATTTATAGCAAGTTCTGAGAATAACAGTTATAGCAGGTCCTGAGAATAACATAGTTATAGCATGTTTTGAAAAAAACATAGTTATAGCATGTTCTGAGAAATATATAGTTAAAACATATACTGAGTAGAATTTTTTAACGGTCATCACAAGTTCCAAGTATAACATGCTTAAGTATAACATGGTTTTTGAGTATAAAATGGCTATAATGGTTCTGAGTATAACATACGTACTTCTGAAAACAATGTGGTTCCAGTAAAAACGCAAGGATAATATACTCCTTTGTTTTGGGTATAATGTCTCGAAATAATAAACGTGTTCTAAGGATAACAGAGCTCTGAGAATAACATCATAGGTGTTCTAACGATAACGTGGTTAGTGTTCTAAGAACAACGATGTTGGAATAATGAAAGGCGTTGAAGGGAAGCCAACACTTTTTACTGTTGTGTTGAGCAGCTTGTCAAATGGTGAAAAAGTCAAGTATTAAAAGAAGCCGCCCAGATCAGTCACCTCCGTCACAACAGGACCATAAGGTTCTCCCCGGTGTGGTATCAATGAGTATCGTATCAATGAGTATCGTATAAATGTCTCTTACTGATACATTCTAAGGGTGGAGCGATTCCAGAAATTATCAACAGCGCGAACGGTAATAAAAAAGGAAAATTAAACAAACAATTGGGAAGAAACGTGGGAGATATGCGAGAAAAGAAAAATAAGAATGCAAATAAAGAAAACGATTACACGGCTACAAAAGAGAGTACGTTCGTGAAGGGACGCTTACATCTTTTTCTTCTTCCGTCTTCCCTGAACCGAAGAGTCCACCCAAAGCATCGCCTATTTCTGTAACACAACATGAGGCCCATGTCTTGTGGGAGACACATGATATGAAGTTAGTTTTAACTAATGGGAAAAAAACAATAGTACGAGTATAAAATGAACTTACTAGACCATATGATGGATGAAATGGCATTAGTATGAGTATAACATGAACTTACAACATATGATGGAAGCAATGGCAATAGTATGAGTATAACATGAACTCACTAGAACATATGATGGAAGCAATGGCAATAGTATGAGTATAACATGAACTCACTAGACCATGTGGAGGCAGTGTCATTTACTTCTGATGCCGCTTTCTCAAACACAGATTCTACCTACAAAGGGCAAATGTCAAAAGGACAATATTCATAACGATTCAATTTGCTTTAGCCCTCTGTCGATTGTGGTCCGGGAATAGCTATATCTACGTTCTTAGTTTTGTATAAACTCAAAACCACAAGTTTAGGTTGGAAAGTAGACAGCGATACTCTATCACTTCCAGGTTACAGTTAATAATAATTAAAGACATTCAAAAAAGAGTGAAACACTGCAGTAGCTGCGGATGATAAAAGTGTGCTCCTCGAATTAAGACTTGCTCATGGTTGTTAAGTGTGCTCCTTGAATAAAGACTTGATCATGGCGGCTAAGTGTGCTCCTTGAATAAAAACTTCATCATGGCGGCTAAGTGTGCTCCTTGAATAATGACTTTATCATGGCTGCTTAGTGTGCTCCTTGAATAAAGACTTGATTATAGCTGATAACAGTGTGCTCCCTAAATAGACTTGATTATGGCTGATAAAAGTATGCAATAAGTGATAGGATGCAATAATAAAGTAACAATACTTTAGTCAGGCATTTAGCCCATACAAATGTAAGGTGGTTTACTCCAAATTGAAGAGGCCACTCACCCCATCCAGATGCAAGAGGCCGCTCTCATCCATACGAAAGTGAGCCTTGACCCCTTTACTCTCGGCATTGGCGATATTTTTATCATAGATGGCGCCGACCCCGCTGAGACTGATAGTGGCGAGGTTCCCGGAGGCGAAGCCTCTGAAGTCACGAGAATTGTGGGTATCGTGCGAATAATTAAATTAACACAAATTCACCGAGAATCTTGAGAATCACGCCTATAACGAGAATCATGCGAATCATGAGAATCACGCATATAACGAGAATCATGAGAATCATGAGAATCACGCATATAACGAGAATCATGAGAATCACGCATATAACGAGAATCATGAGAATCACGCATATAACGAGAATTATGCAAATAACGAGAATCATGTGAATTACGAGAATCGCATAAAGTACCATAATCGAGCAAATCATTATCAGTAAAAACCACCAAAATTGCGAGAATCAGTAAAAAATACCGACATAAACAATGAAACATATATAACGAAGCACAGAGTCGAATAACAAATGACTAGAGAAATACAAACTTTTGCCGTTCTTCGGCCAAGTGTGACAGGTCGCCGTACGAAATGTTGAACGAGAAATCGGCGGTGTGTTTGTTGAAGGTCATGACCTTTTTCTGGGGGTAAGGATTCATGTGGCCGAACAATGTCCTCTTGATGTTCTTCGATACGTGGCCAGCGGTACCCGCGTGTTTATCAAACTCAACCTGGTTTCATAATAATATAATAAAATTAACGTAATCTTCACCTAGAGATTTAGACATACCCGAGTGCACAGGCAATGTGCGAGCATCGAAGCTATTGTATATGCGCTGAATAGCTGCTGTAGACATTTATTGTAAACGACATTGCATGCGACGGTCTTTATTCATATGTGCCACGATACTTGTTTCACTTGACCTTGACTTAGATTCAAGAGCATTTATGAGGAATACAAAGGCGTGAACCTTACAACTACACGAGCCACTGAATATGAAGCGTCCTTCGTCAGGTGAAATATCGGTACGTGAGAGGTGGAGTTATATCAGCTTCTGATGAAAACCGGGGTCACTATCGCATATATCTCATTGTTACGATATGTCCAGGCACACCTCGACGTGTGGTCAGTATTAATACTGAGACACCGAGAGAGAACCTCGCTAGCGGAGCAAAAATAGTTGTCAGCCAGTCAGGCCGTGACATTGATGTGTAATATCACCCGAGAGAGAGATAATTCATGCAGTGTCCACGCGAATTATAATCTACAAACTAACACTGATGTTGTTCCGGTTTGTTTCCCACGCGGAAGTGAATGAATTCCTTTACTATATTTGTCTGAATGGCTATGTGTTAACTAACCAAAACGGGATAGACGACGGCTTCCTTTACGATGAACTTCTTGACCTTGAAGCCGATGGTGAGATGGGCTGCTTGATATACAGCACCTACAAACCGACAATTAAATCATATTTACTAAAATTTTTAATTAGAAAAAGCGATAAGTGCAAATAAGACACGCCAAACGAACGTAATGCTGAGTATCAATAGAAAAGAATTTTGTATGTTGTAAGGGAGATAACTTGTATGTACTCAAGTCAAGGGACGCAATTGCTGTTTTGGAGAAAGACAGCAAAAGGGCAAATTACCCATGGATGAGTGAGTGGATGTAGGTAAGATGGGGGTCTGCACATCATATGAGTAATGAAAATTAAGTAGTATTAAGTAAACACCTGTAAATTTAATACAGTAAGTTACAAAGTTGAATGAAACGTTCGTAAGAATACACGAGTAATATTCATCGGATCATCCCTTGATTCAGAAACCATTCTACCTGACTTATATACATGTCATATACTGTGTTTAGTATGATTAGAAAGTATGAAAAACACAATTCTCACTAAATTTATGATGGAATTATCTCAGGAAGTAAAATATTTAATTTTTAAATAAATTATATTAGGCCCCATTAAATTGATTAATTAATTGCCCGCCCCAATTTTCGGCACCACCCAGATTTTTCTATTTCACAAATTTCGTCCTACAATCCTACAATCGTATTTCATTTCATACTGACTTCGATAACGAAACTGAAAGTATCGTGTTTTCCCGCTTTTCCTGCGAATGAACAGCCATGCCGTTTGTAGCATTTCGCGTATTACATAAAATAGAGGTAGCAAATCGTGTGGTGTAACCGTGGTTGAAACGCGCGGTAAATGTTATGGCGGCTCATTAATGAATTGCGAATATGGGGGGGTGTTATCGACCCGACTCACCTAGTGCGGCAGACTCGTCCGTGTTGAGACTCTTCCCCAACTCCTCTCTGTAAGAAGACCACGCGACTAGATCGGACCGCTACGTCTATCCCGCATTAGCTACGTTACATCTAACTCCGTGCACTACACACCTCCTGTAAATTACTCGCGTACCCCGCACGTACACCGCGCGTGGTTAGTGTCAGTCCGAAGATCGGGTACACCGTAGAAACGTTATCGCATTGTACCGTATTTGTGATATTCCGTACGACCGAGCGCGAGCGATGAGCCAAGCCTTAAAATCACGCTCGGCGAGTCAAATGTCAACGACGGATTCCGTTCAGTCAACAAACACGGCCCGAGGGCTGATTCCGCCTTCAGCCCGCTCATTTATATTGGATAAATCTGTACAAATTAACCTGTATCCAAACTTCCGACAAGCACTGTATTGCCAATACATTACACACGTACATTCTATACCGCGCACACGTACCACCTGTACACCATACACGTACCACCTGTAAACCACCATACATACTGAATGTACACTACATGCTGCGTTTAAACCACACACATACCACTGTTACACCGTGCACATACACTACGCACTTACCACGCACAAATCAGGACACACAGAGCCTAGACCATAACCCAACTGTCTGTTCCCACATTGATTATAGAAACAAATTTACATAAAAAAACAACCGATATAAACATATGGCCATACATGAGTTAGCACTTGAATACCTTCGACAGAACAAGCGGCTGAAATAGGCGACTGCAAAATTTCCACTCATTTGACCTCTAATTTTATTACTGTTGACGACAAACTTATTACAGCATAATGCGAAAGGGATTTTTACTGACAAAATAGCCATACGGGGGAGATGGGCAGGAGACGATCCAGGGGGCAATGACACAACCACCCACAGATCCACACGACCCGTGGTAGTCCTCCATCACATCAACTCAACCACACGCCTCATCCTGCGTATTGTATACAATATAATCACTACCCCCAAATGGTAGGTTTAAACAACGCCCGGTCACGCCGGTCAGTGGAGACGAATTCGTTAGTGCCGCCGTCGACGTAGGCTTACCTCTTGAGGTAGGATTGTAGGGCAGCCTGAACGCGGGGCATGCGCGTCCCCGCCCCCATCAGTAACACGTCGCTGATTTCACCCTGTCAGTACCAACATAAGTTCCAATCAGATAACCAATCGCAGAAACCGTATATTGTACAAGTTTATACGAGTTTAAAACCGCCACTAGGCATCGCAGTACCCCTCAAATTACACTTAATAATTCCGTGAGGTCATGGTTTTTAGGTCGTGGCATTGTAAAGTGCCGTTGACATCATCTTGTCATTATTGACCAAGGGATATTTCGGCACCCTAAATAAAGCTATATTATTATTATTATTACTATTATTAGAAACCACGAGTAGTACGTGAATCGACACATACGATGGTAACCTGTATTACCTAAGTAAAACTTACGCTGTACGAACGACACGCGGATATTGGCATGTCTAACATATGTAACAATAAGCTGGGTTATCCAGCTGGGGTACAGGTCATACTTGGTCCTTTACCAAGCTGGCGTGCGGTCAACGCGGTGAAAAATGAATGAACCTCACTAATGATGATAGTTGGGAATATGCAAACGTCGTGATGAAGACCGCCCAGTCGGGGCGGTCAGACGGTCAGCGATTCACGCCGCTGGTTGCAGGTGCCACTGGACAGCCTACGTATTAGACGTGCCTCGCTCCGTCCGCGAATAGTTGATGAATATTCGCAATGAGACAAAGAGAGCAGGGGCAGACGCGTCGGATGAAAGAAGCCTCTGCGTAATCGCACTGCGAGGGCTACTTGAGCACTCATCAGCAGACGAGGGTTTAAGGGACTTGTAGCCCGAAAAACATCACGTGTAACGATACCAGCTAGACGGGGAGTCGATCTACAGTCGTCTCGATCATATGCCATTACTACCATTATTACAGTTGTTCCTGCTAGTACTGTATGTATTCTATGCTATGTTAATTTTTAATGTGTATTCTTTATTGATGTAAAGTGTGTTAGACAGCGTTGCTAATAGTGCACTTTAAATCAAATATATTTCATTTCATTTCATTCTAACAATCTAACAGTCTAACCAGCACGCTCGCTCCCCATACAGACCACGGTAACTTGAGAGAACTTGAGAGCATCAGCAACGGGCCTCATCAATCGCTCGAACAGATCCTCGCACAGAGCCTCGAACGTTTCACGGGTGACACGTACGCGAAAGTCTTCGTCGTCAAGTAGACCCTCCACCTGTGGACGCACGCGTTATAGGTCGAGGTATTATAGGTCGAGGTATTATAGGTCGAGGTATTATAGGTCGAGGTATCGTAGGTCACAGTGTAAGGTCAAGGTATTAAAGGTCATGGAGATGCAGGTCGAGGTATTATTGGTCGAGGTATGATAGGTCGAGGTATTATAGGTCGAGTTATTATAGTTCGAAATATTATAGGTTGAGGTATTATAGGTCGAGGTATCGTAGGTCAGTGTAAGGTCAAGGTATTATAGGTCATGGAGATGCAGGTCGAGGTATTATAGGTCGAGGTATTATAGGTCGAGTTATTATAGGTCGAGTTATTATAGGTCGAGTTATAGGTCGAGTTATTATAGGTCGAGTTATTATAGGTCGAGTTATTATAGGTCAAGTTATTATAGGTCAAGTTACTGAAGGTCGAGTTATTATAGGTCGAGTTATTATAGGTCGAGTTATTATAGGTCGAGTTATTATAGGTCGAGTTATTATAGGTCGAGGTATTATAGGTCGAAGTATTATAGGTCGAGGTATTATAGGTCGAGGTATTATAGGTCGAGGTATTATAGGTCGAGGTATTATAGGTCAAAGTATGAAAAGGTCGAGGTATTATAGGTCGAGGTATTATAGGTCGAGGTATTATAGGTCGAGGTATTATAGGTCGAGGTATTATAGGTCGGGGTATTATAGGTCGAGGTATTATAGGTCGAAGTATTATAGGTCGAGGTATTATAAGTCGAGGTATTATAATAATATAAAAAATCCGCGTTACCTGCGACATATACTCCGTGTTCGCGCTCAATATCTGCTTGAGGCGTTCGGCCTCCTTCCACAACTTCGCCATGGCCCGATCACTCTTGTATACGTCGCTCTTCGTCTTCTTGACCTTCGTGAACTCGGCCGCCAAATAATCACGGAGACGCAGCGTCATCTCCAGCCCCCCCAGCATGCTGTCGAACCTGCCATGTCAAGCATTAGGGCGTCAGCTTACAACGTACGCAGATCTCTCTGACATTCCTCAACATCCTCGACTCACACTCAGCATGAACACACCAGTGATGTAGCGATGGTAGCCACGTTCTAAACAAATATCCACCGATCCAACAGTGATATTGAGTGACTTGACTCGGTGATATCCCGTAAGGTGCCCTTGCGTCTACTAGTAACTCACTCCCCGTGATAAGCAGTGGCCCAGATGATATCGTTGCAAGTGTCTCAGGGTGGACGGTTGTGTTAGAAGTAATGCAAGGGACTGAGGATAACACATTACATATACACTAACTCTTAGTCTTTTTGATCACAAAATACAGTTGGCCCCATATCTATCAATTTCCATCCATGATATTTAGCGACGAACCCAACGCCTTTGATGACCAGCTGGGGGTTGGTCTCCAACATGCCACCAACGTTCATCTTCACCATCTGGTACGCTGTGAAACGAAGAACTATTCGTTAATTAAATGAAATCACCGACACTATTCACCAACCGATAGAAACGCTTCCATCGTCGTTTAACTCGGAATCTTTCAAGAACATAGACGTGCAACGACAGAAAACGAAATCATTTTTCCTGCAGGATAGCAACGCTACGCTACCCTCGGTGCGAGCATTGTTACTAAGGCAGAGTGGCGCAAAGTGCGTGCGTTAACAGCATCGACTTCAACCCTCTAATAATAAACAATAACGTGCGGATTATTTTCCTAATCAAGATTGGCAAGACGATATTGAAACGTTAACGATCATGGCCATTTTAGTTCTCTAAATAACTGATCGAGAAATACACAGAAAGAACGTACACCTCTAGTGGGGCTCGAACCCTTGACCTCTAGGTTACCGGTATGGTGCTCTACAAACTGGTTGTTCCGTACATTTTTCTGTGCAAGAGATCGGCGAGAACACTTTGAGAAGACTGTGGTACCCATACCGGGTCACGTACCGACTACGGTGGCCGTGGTACTAAATGACCCCATGTCATAGAACAAGTAATGCTGCGTGACGTTGCTGAACTCCTTCCGGCGATAGATGCCGTAGTTGAGGGCGACCGCGGCGTTGTCACTCATCAACTGGAGCAGGTTCAACCCGGCGAGGTTCGTGGCCCTGACGAGCGCGCGCCGCTCGGCTTGATTGAAGTAAGCCGGCACGGTCACCACGACGTCCTTCATCTTGTTTTCTGAAACAATCGAGGCCAGACGTGACAGTTAACAGTGAAGACTTCACGCTAGTCTGAATCACGGTATACGTGTTTGATTTTGCATCAAGAGGACCCTAGTTCGACTCCTACTCACGGCACTACGTGGCGTTTTCCAGGCAGAGTGCCTTAAATCTCTCTGTCTATGGGGGTCTGGGTAGAGATCGGCGCAGTGTTTGGTGTGTTCTATAATCAAAGCCTTGACACTTACCAGTAGACTTCGGCGCAGTGTTTGGCGTGTTCTATAATCATAGCCTTGACACTTACCAGTGAAGACTTCGGGGCAGTGTTTGGCGTGTTCTATAATCAAAGCCTTGACACTTACCAGCGAAGACTTCGGGGCAGTGTTTGGCGTGTTCTATAATCATAGCCTTGACACTTACCAGTGAAGACTTCGGCGCAGTGTTTGGCGTGTTCTATAATCAAAGCCTTGACACTTACCAGCGAAGACTTCGGGGCAGTGTTTGGCATGTTCTATAATCAAAGCCTTGACACTTACCAGCGAAGACTTCGGGGCAGTGTTTGGCGTGTTCTATAATCATAGCCT
>WURV02202550.1:0-11555 GCA_011762755.2 Epimenia babai
AATGCTTTACTCATATCCAGAAGGAGAAGATGAATTTCATAGTCACTGGAGGAAATTGCTTTTTCTGCTAAAATTTTGCATGAAAAAACTTGTTCAGTAGTTCCCCGTCCTGGTTGGTAGGCTGATTGGTCTGATGAAATGTGTGATTGCAATCGCTGGTATGTTCTATTGAGCAGACAAATTGCCATTATTTTACGAATGCTCGTTAGCAGTATAATAGGTCGAAGATTACTGACAGGTCCTTTTTTCTTTCCGGGTTTCTGAAGTGGAACAAGAACGCCTTTTTGTATATCAGTCGGGAAATTACCTGTTTTTGCAATCTCGTTAAAGATATCTGCTAACGCTTCATAGATGATTGTTGGCCCATATTTGATTAGTTCTGCGTTTATGTTATCTATTCCAGGACTTTTCCCATTTTTTAGTGATTTTACAGCGTTTTCAATCTCAAATGATGTAAATGGATCTTTCATTTTGAAATTTTCAGGTACTCTGAATTTTTCTGTCACATTGTCATTGAAAGCTTCATTAAAATGTTTGGCGATGAGCTTTATTTTCTCTTCTAGCGCAGTTACAATCCCATTTGGACCATCAACCAGTAGTTTTCTATAAGGTTGACTCTTTTTTATTACTCTTAGTGCCTTGTAATGTCTTGTAGAATCATCTTTCGTGTTCTCGACTTCTTCACATTTTTCTATCAGCTCCTTTTCCTCTCTATCTTTTATATGCTTGTGAATAGTTTTCAGCTTTAGATTTCTCTCACGTTTATAGTTAGTTATTTTAGTTTCGTCATTTGTTTGTAATATTTTACTTCTAAGTTCTTTTTGTTCTATCGATAATTTTATTAATACAGGATCATGGATTTTTGTCTGTTTAGTTTCATATCCTATCGCTTCCTCTACTGATGTTCTAAGAATATTTTTGAGTGTTTCCCATTTCTTATTTGTGTCACCTTCTGTAATTTCATATTGATTTTTTATTTTCTCTTCTATCGATTTGTGGTAATTTTTCTGCATATTTTCATCTTTCAAATGTTGGAGAGCAAGTTTTTTTACAACGTTTTTTTTTTCTTGGATATATTTTAGTCCATTGAAACTTAAAAGTTGTGACCACCAGATTATGATCACTTTCTTTATTAGTACCCGCATAAGAGCGAGCATTTTCAATGCACTTTCTGTATTTCTGGGAGATAAAAATGAAATCAATCTGATTCCTAATTGGATTTTTTCTAGGTTCACCGTTGTAGGATAGTTTATTTTTATTTGTACTTGTCCACGTTGTTATGTGAGCAAATTTATGTTTGAAAAAAGTATTCGTGCAAATGAATTCACAATCTTTGGCAAATTCAATCAGTCTCGTTCCATTAGAATTAAGTAGTCCTTTGCCGTACATTCCAATAACATCGGGATATTGATCATGTGCCGAACCAACTTTGGCATTAAAATCCCCAGCAAACTACTATAATACGTATAACTCCTTAATATCATCATATATCATATCATATAGCGTATCATCTGGCGTATTTAATAGCCATAGGCGAGGTATATTACGTCACTATCGCCTATCGTGAAATGCCATTTATTATAATTCGTGTTTCGTGCGGCCGATGCTAAAATTCCAAACAGTCATTTCAGTGGTTGCGATCAGTGGCAACAGTCTGTATTTTGTTATATCATCCACGGTTTCATTTTTTATATTTAAGTGTAGTCAATTCACAGAAGAAAGGTCCCGCGCTCTGACGTTTCATAGCACAACCTGATGACGTTGCGGTTGGAAGGTATGAAATTCGTCTCCCCTGACTGATTCATGAGCAGGCTCTTCCAACGTCGGTGACGGAATAGCGACGGCACTTCTTAAAGAAACTCGTCGTCTATAGTGAGCATGCTGAATGTCTTTTCGTACTTCTCGTATAGGCGTGGAAACTTTTGCAGACCTATCGACTTTTGAATCAGTTGATTCAGTCCGATTACGAACAAGCTGATGTTTACTTTCCTTTTTCGAATGCCTGCCGATAACCCGTCTTTTCAATGTATCAAGCGGCGCCCTATTTCCACTGCTGCTACGAACGTTGCCATCTTCGTTTTCGTCATAAAGATCGTCGATTTCAGTAATAAACGCGGACGGTCGCTTTTCAGCTGCCGACACTCGTGGCATTACCGATTCGGTATTCTTGTGAACAAAGCCGTACAAATATTTCGTTTCGTCCGGCAGTGTCACAACTCGTGTCCAAGGCATGCCACTTGCGGTTACTTCTAGGACGCTAACCGTTCTTTTAGCTTCCGAGGCATGATCCACTGACGCAACGTCGCCCGTTCCGGTTGGCAGAAATATAGTCTCTTTGTCACAACGATTGTTACTGAGTGAATCGCCCGATAAAGCTCGCTTGGAAAATTCTCGTTGTGATACAATTCTAGGTGGTACCGGATACTCTCCCGATCTCGTTTCATTCTTTACGTAGTAAGTCGTGTTAAAATTTTTAGCAACTTGGCATAACTGCGCTAAAGTCAGTGAACTCTCAGACATGTTCGTTACCACGCGGCGAAATAGAAGGAAACGCGATTTTTCTACTGGAGACAATTTCGATAGATCCGCCGTAAGTGCATCCCGTTTTGACGTCGAACGGTACCCGTCCCTCCAAGGTCGCGTCTGCAGATTTCTCTTCAGTTCCTGTTGTTGTTGTTGAATGCGGCTGCTTGCCAGATCGTGGTGGAACGTGAAGCGCTTCCGAGTGAGTTCGATGCAGCGTAACACGTGACGAGATAAAATATCAACGCGTTGGTTGCGGGTTTTGGCGACTTGGCCGATGTGTCGATTGAGGAGAGCATATTCCGATGATTCTCTATGATTGTCATTCCCAAATTCCAGCATTTTGCGTTCGCTCTCTTATCGTTGATCGCACTTTATCGCCTTACAAAAATTAGACGTATTACTGTCGATGAGGCAGTGACATAAGCAATGTAAAACCTGCATAATCTGAAACGATGTAAGGCATCGGGTATAGAAAGTGTAAAACTAAAGATGTTACTATAGAGCAGTAATATAAATTCGACAAGTAGATGTGTCCGATATCTAGAATGCGCTTCTCAAGTCAGCGGCAATACAAGTAGACCTGGCTTATTTAAGGTATATCGCGTCACTAATCATACCTCCCATTGTCGTCGCCAGTGGTGAGAAGCGCGGTTTTTACACGAGAAGTTCAAATCCCAGCATACCACGTTTTCCAGAACCTTCCATATGAAAAACCAGTATTTCCGAAAACACTAAAATTACATGCGTCATCTTGAACAATATATTAATTAATTGATTAACTTCAATTTGAAATCATACTCTTTCATATTCTTTAAATTAAACTACAGTAAATAATGTTATGTCCCTACAGGGGTTACCTCGGGGATGTAGCTGTTTAGGTAAGCGATAAATAATGTAGGCAGCCCAATTTCATTTACGTCCTCACTGTACCACTCGCAATAATATCGTGAAGGGTCTGAACGTACCATAGGTAATTCGGTTCGACACACAACGGTAGTTACCGTATTGTCGTTATTAACCCTTACCACACTGACATCTGTATATCACATTACTATTGCAATACAATTCTGTGACAACAGAGTGCTGGGGGTTAATGTCATAACGCACCAATTATAAACGTACGGCTGACTAGCACCGATCAAAACCGCCCATAAATTCCTTCTCCCATGACGCTGTAGTAAATTTCGCATTGACAACGGGAACTTAACATTAATCTACAGGGATTATAATCTTATAGTCTTGTCATGGCCCGTCTACGCAAACACATTCCCCGCTATGTTTGCTCTTTATAGCCTCGTATTAATTCTCATACCCTACATCGTTATTAATGACTTTTTACATTCCAATACTCCTAAAACCGAAAGCGACTGTCTGTTTACAATATCACAAATTTTCCTATGAGTAACCGAGCTGTATTACTTAGAGGCACTAAGTCACATTGTAAAACATATTGTACTAGATTCACAATTCACTCGTGAATTGATTTAATGAGCTTTCACAAAACATGTGTGGTAAAACACATTACGTCAATTCACTTGTCCTGTATAGTATTATTTGACTACCAAGCAGCCAGAGCGTTTGGTCAACTACCGTCCGCACAACTACGTATACTGTCCGGAAGGGGTATGGTAACAAAAAGGCGATATTCACGGACTGCCCTGTTGTCTACATTAGCAATAAACGGCTAGATAAAGCTACGGAATTATGTATCTCCGATAGGCTCAATAAATCTGTCACCGCACAGCAAACTACGTCGCCACAGGAAATAACACCAACCACAAGAATATAAGTATAGTGCAAAGCGGGACAGAACGTTGCCGTGTGTCAATAAACCGCGTGCGCCGTGGTAAAGGTAGTCATGTCAGTTAAAATATAAGCAAGTAGAAGTGGTAACACCTTTATTGCTCACTGCGGACATACGGATCACAAGCTTTGGAATGTGAGAACATTCTTCATCAAGTGAATAAAGAAACATGCGTACATCTGGCTATATATAGGGTGCATGCCCATTATAGCCCGTGTCTCCGTAGCCCAAGCAAAATTTTTCCCACTATAGCCAAGAAATTTTCTTGGGCTATAATGGGAAATTTACATCCGATATTTCCCACTATAGCCTAACAAAGGACAAGCATCACATCGTAAACTAAACCAACAATTTTTAAGTATGTGATGCTAGTGTGCGCCTGAATATATGATGATCATCATCGTCTTGAGCGTCTCAAGACGAAGTTTCAAGACGGAGATATGGACCCCCTGAAGTTCCTCGAGGCGGCCGGGCACCTTATCCATCTCAAGTGATGGATATATGACTCACGGACACTTGCTATACTTTACGAGTGCTAATTTCAACCTCGTAACTTCAACTTGCTAATTTATGACAAGTGCTGTAGTGTAATAATAATTGCACATTTAGGCTGTGTATTATCGTATAAATACTGTATAAATATTCTGTGTTTCCTTAAATATATGTTATAAAGTCTGTGTATTATCGTATAAATACTGTATAAATATTCTGTGGTTTCCTTAAATATATGTTATAAAGTCTGTGTATTATCGTATAAATACTGTATAAATATTCTGTGTTTCCTTAAATATATGTTATAAAGGGTGTGTATTATCGTATAAATACCCTGTGTTTTCTTAAATATATGTTATAAAGGCTGTGTACTATCGTATAAATACTGTATAAATATTCCGTGTTTCCTTAAATATATGTCTTGCAACTCTGAATTTGTTTACATAGTTGGCGCATGCGGCAGCCACACTAGCATCACATACTTAAAAACTGTTGGTTTAGTTTACGATGTGATGCTTGTCCTTTGTTAGGCCATCGTGGGCTATAGTGGGAAATATTTAATGTAAATTTCCCATTATAGCCCAAGAATTTGGGCTGGGCTACGGGGGCACAAATTTTGTTTTGATAAGCACTGGGCTATGGAGACACGGGCTATAATGGTCTGGACATTTAGTACATGTTATGGCGTATATAGAATTCATGGTGCAGCAGTTGTAGTTCCCCTGTATGTTGTGTGCTGTGTGTAATTCCGTTGGGTCCCGTGATTGCGGTGGAGTTGTTGATGGTTGGACACGTGGCACATCTGGAACCATTAGATGGTTGAGTTCCTTTGTGGTTGTCATGCGTCAGTTTGCTCGTAACAAGTATCTACTTGAGGGTAGGGGGTTGTTTGCTGGCAATGAATAGTCGTTCTGGAATAAATTCTTTGAGTGTGGCGTCTGATTTGAGTATAGGTTGTAATTTATTGATGACCTTCTGGAGAGGTTTTAGTAGTGGGTGGTATGTGATGACGAGGGGTGTTCTCTTATGTCTGGCTTTGTACTGTAGAAGGTTCTTTCTGGGTATTTTGAGGGCTATATACGCCATAACATGTACTAAATGTCCAGACGCAGTATTTGTTCTGAATCCCACGTATGCATCAGAACCCAGTGAGCATTGACAACATGCATACACCGGCAATACCAATGTTCGGAAATACATAAGTATACTACATAAAAATTTGGTCATAAATCATTAAAATCATGTAACAACTAAAATACCAAGAGAAAAACATGTATATTTGTGTATAAACAATTCAAATGATATTAAAACACATAAAATAAAAAATCAGTCATTGCATAGATACTGATAAACACCATGATAAAAATGTACACCAGTATATATACATAAGTTGGTAATAAAATTGAGAAATTGACTCAAAAAAAGGAAACACACCAAAAAAGAATGAGCAGCAATGATTGTGTCATGAGTTGTGATATGAGAACGTAATTTACCAAATATGGATGAATTTGGTGACATGACCCACACGATTAATACTACTACAAAGGTATAGTTATGACAATCAAATGTTACAGCCACACAACCCTCACATGTTACAACAGCCACACAAGCTTCACATGTTACAACAGCCACACAAGCTTCACGTGTTACAACAGCCACACAACCTTCACGTGTTGCAACAGCCACACAAGCTTCACGTGTTACAACAGCCACACAACATTCACGTGTTACAACAGCCACACAATCTTCACACGTTACAACAGCCACACAACCTTCACGTGTTGCAACACCCACACAAGCTTCACATGTTACAACAGCTACACAACATTTGCGTGTTATAACAGCCACACAACCTTCAAGTGTTACAACAGCCACACGACCTTCACATGTTACAACAGCTACACAACATTTGCGTGTTATAACAGCCACACAACCTTCACGTGTTACAACAGCCACACGACCTTCACATGTTACAACAGCCACACAACCTTTACATGTTACAGTCTAAAAGCACACTAACAAGGTGACATTCACAGTTTTGTAACAAGAATAAATGCATAAATCCATAGACCTATCACAATTTTTACATTTACACGACAGGTGAGTAAAGCAAGATATAATTTCAGTGATGGGAAGCACGTGATTCAGAACTCCCAAGAGCGTAACCACTTGAGACTGTACATCGTGCCAGTCTGGTTAGATGCATTTGGTCCGGACATTCCGTATGTGAGTGGATGGAACAAGTAGAAGCTGAAAATAGGGAAAAAGGGAAAAGGCGAGGTTATAGTGCCACTTCATAATAAAATGTCAGTAAAAATATTGCCTTGTTATTTTGTACAATAACCCATCCATGACAAATGTTTCTCAATATTCAAGCAAAAACTCTTTCTCATTTCCTATTGTGGAAGGAGCGGGGAATAAAGGTTCGAACCAGCAACCTCTCGCATGAAAGGCAGAGCTTCTAACTACTGTACAAGTGGCAGTGAGAGTGGGGAACAAACAAACTCCACACACCATACATACTGTGTCATGCTTCCAAAATTTATAGTACATCACAAGGTTATATGTATAGCAATAGGTATAGAGCATGGTTATATATAGAGTAAAAGGTACAGTACATCACAGGGTTATATGTATAGCAATGGTTACAGTCTATCACATTATTATATTTCTAGCAATAGTTATAGTACATCGCCTCGTTATATGTATAGGAAAACATACAGTAGACGCTGTAACAGCTGGAAGCTGCAAATTTTGAGCAAACAAACTATGCACACAAGAAATACTGTGTCATGTATTCCAATAGTTACAGTACATCACAAAGTTATATGTATAACAACTATAGCAACAGTTATAGTACATTGCATGGTTATATGTATAGAAATAGGTACAATACACGGCAGGGTTGTGTTTAAAAACAGGCTTAGAACATTAAGGGTTTTACATATATATATATATACTGCATATATACGATTCGTACAGCACAGGGTTATACGTATCCTAATAGTCATAATACATCACAGCGTTATGTTATCTTTGCTGACCCTCATTGATAATAGATATTCATGCAGTATATTCAGTGGAAAAATGGTAAAGTAACAATTCTGGCATAACGTCATTAATGGTAGGAAATGCCACTTGCACTCGATTCTGAATTCTGATTGCCTCATCGTGCCTTCATACAACTTACAATAACTCGCTTTATTACAAATTTTACTCAATCAATAAGCACAGAAATTTGGTGAACTTGGTGGAAAAAAATCCCCGGTATTTCAGGATTCAAACTTGTAGCCCGTTGCATGAAAAGCTGAATTTCTAGCCCATGCACAACTGGTACCAACAAAGAACACGAGTGAGGCAACAAGCTGCCATGGTAAAATGCCATTAACAATAAGCTAGTAGAGATGGCAAACAGATTACATACTCAACCATAACGAGACATTATAATGAACCACAAAGAAACAATATATAAAAGAGCTGCACTCAGCACTCGACTGTAATGGGACAGTAACCATTGAGAAAAAAATAGAGAGAATATATATACAGATCCATTACATACCTGTATACAATTCCTGAAAAGAACACAGCAACGAGTGTGTGGAACATTGAGGATGAATAGCGATGTGGTAACAGGTGACAGGTCCGCGTGATGAGATGGTCTATTACCACACCTGCCATCATATCACACAGACTCAGACAATGTTTCAGCAATCAAGAGATGTCTTTGTCATGACTCTTCCTCGCTATCCTATGTTTTTGGCATAAAATAAATGACATTGTCCATAGTTGGTGTTTGAACCTTAATAAAACAGTTCTGCTGGAGAATCATACATTCATACAAAACATTTCTCGTCGTTCTTTAAGCGCAGAGAGATACTAACCAGAAAACATGCAGCTGAAGAGAAAGGCAGGGAAGTAATGGTGGAAGTAAAGGACCCTTGTCATTGGCCAGAATGGTGCGTAATGCAGAAACCAGGCAAGGATTAGCCACCATGCAGCATGGAACACACAGTCGCTCTGATCTACAGTCAGTCGTCATAACAACAGCTATAGACTCGCACAAATACCCGAGAGGAATCGTTGTCGTGAATTATTATGACAATGAGGCTGCAAAAACAGATATAAAAAATCAGATATATTAGATTATTATAATTTTTACAGGTATTCAACAAATATTGGAATAGATAAGGATTCAGCTTAGATCATTTATATGTTTAATGTGAGGTGGGATGTTTGTTGAACCCATTATTCAGCTACATGACCACAGGACACCTATCCAAATAATTATTTACAACTATTCATTGGGGAAGACTACTCTGTAAGGGCATTTACATGTCTCTCGCAATTTTAATTAGCTGATGCATATTTAGCTGTTTTGCCATAAATAGATTTAACTATTACTGACTTATATCAACAACAGTGATCCTGAGGATATACACAACCTCAAGATACAATATAAAATACCGTTCGTATAGCCCAGGATTCAATAAACGCGGACCTGTATTAGCAGGGCGACATTTGACTCGCCGCTGGTTCATCACGCCGCGACACAACGCCACCACGAGAAATATCACAAACACGATCGCATTCAGCCAAAATATCACCGGATTTCCCAGCAGGTACACACGGTGGTTGTTGCCTGAGAAAGCTTGGCCCTGCAGTACCAGTTAAATAATAAAATGGCTACTGGACAGTTTGCTGTCGCCCCCAATAGCTTTCAACAGGGAATTCTTATTGTAGCACCTTTTTTGAGGCTAACAAAAATCTATTAAAACATGAGCTTTTGGAGATACGAGGAATATTTTATCAGGTGAATGAGTGCAACTACA
Organism: Epimenia babai; assembly: GCA_011762755.2. Lineage (NCBI taxonomy): Eukaryota > Metazoa > Mollusca > Solenogastres > Cavibelonia > Epimeniidae > Epimenia > Epimenia babai. The sequence goes on from WURV02202550.1 coordinate 9,652, forward strand.
ATGACATAGATCCACAGGTAGATACGCAGGTAGATAGGCAGGTAGATACGCAGGAAGATACACAAGTGGGTGAAGGAATAGTTATTAAATCTAGAAATAAATAAAATGGCAGATATAGTAGTATAGAAATAACAGCAAATACAGTAATTCTAGGAATAAGTACAGTGTGGTTATAGTATGTAATAATCTTGCTTAGATAGGAATCATATGATGTTATGTTAGGGCATGGTGGGTCACAGATAAACCCAGTGTGTGTAAACTATAACTAGGAAATGATGCTGCAATGTTAAAGTACATTTATCCTGGTAATGTGCCAAATATCCTGAATTTGTTTCTAGTCCTCAATCTATACGATTCAATTTGTTAATAATTTTTTGTTCACAAATTTCTCTGCAGATTCCTTTCTCGATGGTGGTTTTTGAATTATTTTGTATGCTGAAATACGATATAGAGATAAATAAAGATTAACTAACACCACTGACACCACAAAGCCAGAAGGTTAAGTGATTGACAAACATCAAAAAATGATTCACAGATGAAACAACAACACAACGGAGTGAGTTAGACTGACCTTGTAGTTAATGGGCCACTGCCAAGGTCGAGAAAAGACTTCACCCTCCTTGGGTTTAAGGCCGCTATTTCCCTATAATACACAGAAATACGTATAATACGTGAATATTTATTAACATTGGTAGTCAGTCATTCAAATGTCCGTCGTGGTTCACATGGATGAGAATGAGAGAATTTCTCACACCTCACTCTCTAGTCTCTATATTGAATAAATAAACCAAAATTCACATAATTATTAAGCTTGGAATATTGTGAAAGATTTATGTTTAGTAACTGAAGAAATGCTCAGAAAAAAGCATTACGTCTGGTGGGACTCGAACTAATGACCCCCAGTTAGTCAGTCTGTTGCTCTACCTGTTGAACCGTAGTTTGACATTGCCTCCACACTCTCAAACATGTTGAAAACAAATTGTTGAAATTACGTAATACTTGGCACCTGCCAGAAGGTCATCTATAGCTTGCGAACAGTGGTGACTGAGAAAATCGATAATCAAACTTCATCCAATGAAAGTCGAGTGAGAATATCTTGACCTCGTCATTGTTGAAGCTTCCAACAAATCTTCGCGACTAGGTGAGAGTTTCGAACATGTTCGATATTTCAAACCCGCACTTTTTCTCGCAATGTTGGAGCTTATGTTGCGAGAATCTGCTGGCACCGACTTTTTCATCAACAAATTGGCCAACAAATCCCATAGTGTGAAGGCACCATGATAGGCATTGCTCTAGTAACCAGACTCGTGGTTACTTGGAGGTCGTGGGTTCGAGTCCAGTAAGAATTAAATGGTTTTTTTTTCTGCGAATTTCCCTCTAGTTACCCAGAGAACTGCAATAGCTATCCCATTAACTATGTATTAAGTGAGTTACTGTAATATATCCCATTAACTATGTATTAAGTGAGTTACTGTAATATTCCAGTATCGTATGACTTGACAAACTATTGACTTGAATATCATACAGTACAATAGAAACCGGCTTATTTCTCTACTAGCATATGATGGGGCATGTCAAAAAAACATAGAGATCAATTCCATATAAGGTATGCTATGTAGTATAGCTATGTAGTATACAGACATGCCAATGAGACTATATAAGCAAGATCATGTATGTTTACAGACAAAACATCATTGACTCAACGTACCTGCATCATAACAGCATGGCTTTCTAGTAATTTCTCCAGAAAACTGGGTGAATATATGTGAAAGCTCACATTGGGTACTGGAAATAGAGGAAGGTTAATTGTTGCTATTTTTGTTAATAAATATGACAAAAATCATTAAGAGTTAATATTTGATGTTTATAATTATATATAAAAGACACGACATTCATCACAATGA
>WURV02202561.1:0-11555 GCA_011762755.2 Epimenia babai
ACAAATTTAGAACTCGCCCGAATTTCAAAACGGATCCGATTTTCATGAAAGACGGCGGCGGGAGCGGGAGCGGGAGCGGGAGCCGGAAAAATCGGATAATGTAAATGCACTATAAGATATCTTTAGTATATAAAAGAGTAAGCAAATCGCAGTTATTGATATAATGGATGGCCTGTTTGAACAGAAAGTGAAAGTATACGCTAGCAGCATTGCCACCATCGACCCCCAGCGTGCAATCGTGGCCATCCAGTCGGGTATCTTACCTTAAGTAAATTGATACATTATTGAATCACTTGACGTTGAATATATTTCGGGCTCTGGTGCGTAACCAATCGAACGTTTTATAGATATATTTGACATAATCTTAGAAAAATTCTGATACCTATGGTATTATGAGGTGCACACTCTTTATAAAGGTGACCTATTTATGCTGTTATTAACACGACAAACAAATTTGCCTTAATATGTACTATGGTGGGTAAACACCTTAGTGAAAAGCACCCAGTATAGGTAAGACAGTTCATGTTTCTCATTCTCAGCACTGGTTCTAATGCCAACTGTGTGACAGGTGACTTAGTGCGAAATAATGATTATTTACAATTTAATGATGAGATGGCAAAAAGTCCGCCTGAGAAATCATTCGGAGAGCATTCGATACCTGTAAATTCAGAGCGGAAAGCCCCTTATATACTAACACTAGAAAGGCAACCTCATCAGTATGGGCAGACTGAGATTAATCCCCATAGGTTTTTGCTTGCTACACTGGGTATCGAATCAGAGTCTTCTTGTGAATCTCAATTTCAACAATCTTACCCACCATGCCATTGTCCCCTGACTTCCACTGAAATATGGCAATAAAAATAATTATAATTGGATAAGACAGGTCTTAGATGAGTAGAATATTCAATTTTGGTGTAGATATATTTTTACGACATGTGTAGAGCAAGTACTTGAAAAGTTGGTGAACTCTACACCATTCCACGGAAATACCTTATCCAGGCACAGAAATACCTTCTCCCGTTATTCTTGAAACAGGTGGCATTTCTTCAATCAGTCATTGTCACCATCAACAAGATGAATTTCCCCTGCTATCTGTATTAGAAATTTGTCATATGTTTCAGAGGTAAGCATGGGGCGGTTTACTGAAACACGGCAAGCGACTGTAAGTGCCTCGGTCACAGAGTTAGTTGTTTCCAACACGGCAGTGGACGGCTGCGCCACAATGTGTCTACGATCAATTATTCACGAATGCCTCGCCTTCGTCTACTGTTACGATCACTTAACATGTTTTTTACTCAACGAACGACGAGTACCTTCTAATTTAGCCCGCAAGGCATCGTGCACCACCTACTTCAGTCAGTTTATTTCTATTTATTCTTAGAAATACCACTATTGCTATATATCAGAAAGATTACAAGCATATTATGGATTTGGGGTATTGTTATGCAGCAATGATACGAACTTCATTCAATTCTTTATCACAGCTAACAATCTTTTCAGCGCACCATAGCGAATGCCCCAGTGATCTAATAACACTAGGTGCGTCTGTTCGTTCGAGGTTACAATTTTCTTTAAAAATTTTTGAAATAACTCCGGCATTTTCGCTGGATTGGTCTCTTTTATATCTTTAGCTCACTGGAGCTTCTGCTCATGCTCAGTGAGCTCTTCTGATCCGGCCTTGTCCATCCGACGTTAAAATTTCTTCAAAAATTGTCTCAAGAAGTGCTTGTCGTTGAGATTTGCCATTTGGCAGATACTCTCCTAAGGTCTTTGTCTTGCTCAGCACATCGTCATCGGACCAAGATGGAGTAATTTCTGGTGATGTTTGTATTTTATTTGAAAAATTTCAAGCCGGGGTAATATCAGGCGATGTTTAAAATTTTACTAAAAGAATTCTCTCAACAAACTTCTCCGAATGCCTTTCATATTCCAGAAAGAGTGCTTTTGGGCGTCTTTGGCGTGTGGTTTTTATTATCTGAATGAGTGTTTTGAGGCTAGTTGGGACTATTATTTTCATACTTATCTGAGTATCTGAACGCCTCTTTGGCCCTTTAAATCTTATTTTTTTCAGTTTTTATTTCAATGGTTATTTTTATGAGTAAATGCATTTAATAGAGACTAGAGACTGTTGATCTCTAATTACCATTAATAAGCTATCTTTGCACTGTATATTAATATATAGTATAATTTGTCAATTCATAGGTTGTATTCTGGAAGTGGGAGTTGAGTGTTCAGTAAGTAATGTAATATATTATCTGTGTCTTATATGTACACTTGTGTGGTGTGCACACTGCAGGCATCATTCGAATGTAAATCATTCATTCCAAACTCTAGTAGACATCCCACTGAGTGATGTCCCCTTGCATCAACTTAATACACAGTCTATTTTTTTCACGCAAGATCTTCATAAATGTCCAATATAGTAGTAGGATACTTGTTACTCGATTAAGTAATCCGACAAACTTATAGCAATTTGGCCGACGTACAAAATATGACTTGATGTAATGGTGACGGAGTGAAAAGAATCTGTGGCAAGACATAACGACGTGGTACTCGTCCTCGACATCTGCCCCACACTGGCACAGCCGCTTCCCTAGTTCCAGTTTCGGCCGCTCCCACCAACCAAGCTCCACCCGTGGGTTATGCGAGGAGAGGCGAAGTCTGGTGAGAGCTAGGCGGAATTTATCGGGAATGCCCAGTGTGAGGTAGAACGCCGGCGACGGAGCAGATTAAGCATTTGAGGCATGTAAGGCCTTTTTATTATAATACCAGAATCTATGTTTTGAGGCCTGTTTAGCCTCTTGTCTTAATATCCAAATGGTTGGAGGCCTCTTTTATTTAGCCTTTTGTTTTAATATCTGTATTAGTGTTTTGAGGCCTATATGGTCTTTTGTTGGAATATCTCTATGAGTGTTTTGATGCCTGTATGGCCTTTTGTTTTAATATCAGAATGAGTGTTTTGAGCCAGGCTTGGCCTTTTGTTTGAATATCCAAGTGCTTGGAGCCCTCTGACATTTCGTTTATTTCTTCCTCTTTAGTCTTTGTTTTTGTTTATTATATATTTTGCGACAGTTGTTTTTCTGAAGTTTTAATTTATATTCACGCATCTTTACGTAATTCATTTCAAAGGATTCATTCAACACTATATATAAAATATTCACACAATAATCGTAGAAATGGTAACGATATTTCAAATAATGTGTACAATGAAATAAGTAGAATTAGGAGAAGTAGAGTAATATAAAACTTTATATTAATGCTAAGGTCATTGACAGTATAGAATGGATATATGAATGGAGATGCACGAAGTCATGGACTTAATGCATCCCCGTTATATTGGTTTATACACGTAATACAGATCAATGTCAAATACAATTATGTACATTTACAGTGAGCATGCAATAGATAACAATGCTGAATAAAACAGTGCAAAGTAGAACGAATATCAAAAAAGGAAATCCTATGTAGGCAAAGTCGCCATCAATATGAAAAATTAGTGAAAAACAGAAACATGCAATCTCTCTTTAAAGTGTTGATTCATGGCATATTAATAAAGAGTACTGTTGAACTATTTAATGAAAACAAGTGAAAGTGAAATAAGTGAGTTTTGATATTACATTTAATTTAGCTGACAGTTGTAAATTGTCAAATGTAGGCAAGGAGTGCATTGAAGAGACGGGGCGCACAGCAGCGTCCAAGGCACGATCCTCAAAAGTGGGTTGAACGCACAGACGTGTTGATTGAGATTGAGTTTTTGAGGACAGATAAGAGGAAACCATGCCATGGATACATTTGTTAGTGAGGAGAAGGATTTAGATCCTTTTAATTTTGATTATACGAGACGTGACAGGTAGCCAGTGGAGTGAGCTGAGAACTGGAGTGATGGGGGGAGCAATGGGGGTCTGAGAGATAACTCGAGCAGCGCTGATATGTAATTTTTGAAGTTGAGTCGGAAAGCAGATTTACATAGAGTGGATTACAGTTGTCGATTTTGCTGGTGATAAAAGCATGTACTAACGTTTCACACATTTCAGGTTTCAAGTACCAAGAGATGGATCAAATGTTGTGTAAATACGTATATCCAGATTTGAGAGTTTTGGATATCTGTTTATGTAGGTTCATATGAGTCAAATATTATACCCAGGTTGCAAACGTGGTCAGAAGGTTGTGTGGTTGAGCCATTAATAGTGATGGAGATATCTGGAGGAGGTGTAGTAGAGAATGATGAAGAGATGAGCATAAGTTCAGTTTTCATTGGATTAATTTTTTAATTTATTAATGGTCATCCAGTCAAAAATTTCATCGAGGTATAGAGTTAGTTTTCTTAGTCATGTTTCAAGCGATTTTGGATCCTTTGTGTTGACAGGTAGCGAGAGTTGGGTATCGTAAGCGTAGAACATGTAGTCGATGTTGTGTTTATCGATGATGTTGCCAAGCAGGGTAGTGTACATGGAATAGAGTTGAGGACCAAGTACACTACCCTGTGGGATGCCATAAAGGAATAGATGAGGACTAGTGCATAGAGCTTGATCATTGTGCTGAGCCAACCCCGAATAATACTATTTTTTATTGCTCAACATCTTGGCATTAGAACAAAAGGAAGAAATTTCAGCCTTTTTCTCGAGCATACAGACTGTGCATAACCCTCGTTGAATATCTACCTTTTTTTGTCACCTCCGCAAATGCTGTACAGAGTGACACTGTACTGTGAAGATTGGGATTGTAAGGCACAGTTCGAATCCTAGAGTTACTATGTATAAAAAGGCTTATGGCTTCTTAACATGGTAGGATATAACCGCGAAATTTTCACATTGAATGTTTAATTCGTCTCCAGAAAATTATATAGAAGACTACACCCTTCTCAGAGGAACGGTGACGCAAGTCGGTGTCTCAGTCACAGCTGTCAACGCTGAGGGGTGCGCTCGCTTCTGCACCAATGCCGAGGGCTGCGAAAGTTTCAACTTCTGCCCAAATACGCACGCCTGCATTACCAGTAAACGCCACGTTGTCTTAGTGGCTATGCCTGGCGGTGGTACTCAATGCAAGAGCTATACTCGTGAGTATATTCAGCATACTCTCGCCAGCAAGACTTGTGTGTAAAGTGTTGAGGTGTTGGGGAAGAATTATAGGGTATATGATTTTGAACCAATGTTTACACTAGGATACGGCCAATATCTTGCGTGAAATTACGAGTTGATTTTGAAAAATAAATGACATCCCCTGATAAAATGCAAAAATACTCCGTCCTCAAATTTGAAAAATCAAGATTTTGCAAGTGTTTGGTTAGATTACCCTTTTTGTAAGCAATGCCGTAAAAAATTCCATGTCTAAAGAATGTTGGGCCCCGTTAAATATTATATAGCGAATAGTGACTTTAAACGAGTAGCAGATGATTTCACTTTTCAATACCGTTTCTTCCAGATAATGCGTTATTCATATTTATTTTATCTTTCCCTTGTGTGATGGCACTTTTCCATGTTTAAAAATTTTTATATTTGACTATAAAGTAGTCATTAAGAAATATTTACAGTATAATCTTGGTTAACTGACATGCTTTATGTTAAAAGTTGTAGTCAAGTTTTTGTGTTATATAATTTGTTGGTTTGTGTGAAAAGCTAGAATTTTAATTCCCTAAATCGCGAGTGTTCAATTTCCAGTTTAATGGCAGATTAAAAAAACAACTGAGAGTAATTGTTGCCTGTAGGACGACACTTTCCGCTACTGATTCCGTCTTCGACAAGAACTGGGACGGAACCGACTATGTACAGCACTGTCCTTCCCAGTAATCGATCTCAGAGTCAAACATCAAAGAGTTATTCCCCAGGTGGGTACTAATTATGCCTTACGGTTCATGACTTGGACATCCGGTGTTTAGTGTATACTAATTAATGCTGTCTCATTAGCAGACGTTGTCCCGTAAACACTATGGTTACGAGTTGCCTTTACCATTGCAGAATTAGATTCGTAATGAGGTCACTCATACAAACTAGCCCGACTTTGTTCATTAGTATTTCTCTTGTGAGCTTGGAAATTGTTTCGAACAAATCAATCAATAAATATATATACAAACCGAGAAAAAACTCATCGTCATCGTCATATTTATCGTTATCATTTTATTTCACTCAGACAGTTATGTATTATACACCATGTAATTAAAAAGTACATGAGTAATTATTAATTATAGCTTGTAATACACAATCTCAAGTCAATAGCTACGCTTGCCAAGTCATTGAGAAATGGGTTACCCAGCACGATCGCGCTATCTGGCTGGTCAAGTCTATCTAACAGATGAAAAGTGTATATAGATCGGATAGTAAGACCTCAAAAAACAGCATGTAGGTAAAATATGGTGTTTGTGAACCAGTGAATGTCTAGTGATTCGGTTGTGCGATGATGTGTGTAGGCGTGATGGCGGGTACAGCTGTCGGCATGCTGGTGCTCGGCCTCATCATACCGTCACTCGTCATTCTCTTCATCTTCACCCGCCGTCGGATAGCTAACAATACTATGGCCTTGGAGACCCTCAACTCGACACGTTAATTCGACGATTAGCGCTAATGACTGAAAAGGGTTTGATGATGTCCTGCGTGGTGACGACAACATAACGTCTAATTTTGCACATTATACCACTTAGTCACTCCTATCGACAGTATTCCTGCTAGTACTGTATGTATTTTATGCTATATTAATTTTTAATGTGTATTCTTTATTGATGTAAAGTGTGTTAGACAACGTTGCTAACAGTGCGCTTCAAATCAAATATATTTCATTTCATATTGATCCGGGGTCTATCAAACTGTATGGTCACTCTAATGTCTACCACCACACGCTATTTTTAACTAGCCGCCGTTACAGGTTACTGAGACTCACAAAATTAACGAAATAAGAGGTCTTTTGTGATTAATGGACAGATACTTTTCTGTCCATAGCTGCATTTTAATAATGGGTAATTTTTACGTTTTATTTTATAGAGAGCAGATAAAATGTGTAAAATAATTGATTGGAAATAAAACGGAACTCGAGATCCGTGTAGTCAAAATAGCTGGACGTCCGAAAATATACGAGCTGTGATTTAAACAACAACTCAAGCAGTCATCAATCTTACATCATTTACGAAAGGCATTCGCCAATCCCTAATTTTTTTTTAGTTTTCCTCACCTAGTCATTGTGTTATGGTTTAAGTTAATACACATATCAAATATTTTAATATCCAGAGAATATAATGTCTATAAAATTTATAGAGCATTTAATGCTCATTTATATGTAAGATATTGTATTGTGTAAAAATAGATGGACTTTGGCTGATATACATATATGTATATGTGTTGGAAAAAGTCAACTTCCACTATTTTAACATGTCTCGTCTGCCACATTTATCGTTTATCGCTAACGCCCTTCGTATTGTGCGTGACGTGATGAATAAGCTGATAGAAATAGTCTCCATAGGCTTGACTATGCACACCTGCCAAATATTATGAGATTATAAATGTGACGTTAATAAATGAGGCGAGATTTCAGCACAGAGTCTAGTTTTTATCTGTTTCACTCTAGGAAAATTTCAGTCTGGTGTTTGTATACGACGAACGAGCGAGCGATATTTCACGTTTCATCACCAGTTCGTTTTATAAGTTGGTGACTTGGCCAACAATCAACGATGATCTTTACGCCATTAAAGGTACGCTCCATCGATTTTTAACTTTTCTGAACGGGCCTCGTCCGTCGTACATGCGTCCCTCCGATGTATAACATTTTCTTGAAAAAATCTTTACAAAAACGTAGAGCTTTGCCATTTGGCAAATATAGGCTACTCCTAGGGTTGATCTCTTTTAGATTTGTTAAGCATATCATCATCGGACCAAGGAGAAGTAATTTCCGGTGATGAAGGTATTTCTATTTAAAAATCTCAGGAACCGCTTGTCGTACATCTCTCTAATTTGGTAGATATTATGCTTGGGTTGGTCTCTTTTAGATTTGTTCAGCATATCATCATCACGCCAAGGAGATGGAATTTAGGACGATGTTTGTAATTTTACTTTAAAATAATTACAAACCAAGCAAAACAAACTCAAAATTTAAAACAACCTTAAATTTTCTAAATGCTTAGCATGTTCCAGATGAGTGCTTTTAAGCCTCTTTAGCCTTTTGTTTTACTATCTGCATGAGTGTTTAAAAGCCCAACGACTTAATATCCGAATGAGTTTTGGAGGCCTGCTTGGCCTCTTGTTTTTATATTTCGAGTGCACGTCTTTGGGCTTTTTATATCCGAATGAGTGTTTTGAAGCTTGTTTGGCTCAATATCCGAGTGTCTGGAGGTTTTTTTGATATCTAGATGAGTGTTTTGATGCCCATATGGCCTTTTGTTTTAATATCCTGATAAATGTTTCGAGACTTTTTTCCTCTTTTAATATCGGAATGAGTGCTTTGAGGCCCGTTTGGCCTCTTGTTTTATCATCCAAGTGTTTGGAGGCTTTTTGACATTTTCTTTATTTCTTCCTTTAGTAATATTCTTTGTTTTGGGGAGGTTTTTGGCAACAGTTGTTTTTAAAAAGTTTCTTAATTATATTCACGCATCTAAAACGCTTTTTAATGTGGGTTTTGTTTTTTTACTCTTCCCCCAATAGTTAGGTGAGCGTCTTGAGGCCTCTTTGGCCTCTTGTCAAGTAATCCGAATACGCGATATTATTCGAAATGTTGTACTCTATAACGTTCATATACAGGGTGGGCCAAAAGTTACTACCCATTTTTGTATCATCAATTACTATTATAGGAATAGTGATGAAGTATACTTGATTTTGTTATTTGTATTACTAAAAGTGTAAAATACCATTATAAACCATAATTTCAATAATTGTTATGCAATAAAATTTACAGTAGCCTCAACAAGTAGCATGAAGAGTGGTAAAAGTTGAAGTAACTTAAAACGTAAAAAAGTCGTAACGTCCCTACACCAATAGCCTTTAATGGATAGAATCCGTATTTAACATTAACGTCTTTATAACAACACAAGTTCACTCAACAAAGAGCTCTAGAGGAGATGCTCGAACTGGACGACGGTGGTCAACATCTCCAGGTACAACACGCCTGTGACCGTTGCTGGAAAGACGTAGGGCCCACAGATTCCGAGATGGGACACTCCGGCCTACACAGTCACACCTGGCTGATTCAGTTGTTGCTCTATTGTTAGATAGGGATTGTTATTGTCCCAGTAAACACAATTATGCCTGTTTACATGACCTGACAGCTTAAAGTTGGCCACATCAGTTCAAGTGATATGCTCTAACAAGTAGTGTGTTTCAGTTAGTTGATTTAGGATATTCTCGCAAAATTCAAGCCTTCTGCCGGGATTGTTGTCATTTAAACCGTGACTAAGTCGGGGAATGTAAAGTTGAAATTGTATAGACGCGAAAATGTGCCGTTCAGAAGTGCGGCTAATATCAAGTTCTACCGCTGCACGCCTGGTGGACTTCTTTGGGCTGTGAACAAAAGCTTGCGCGACCACATTTCGATTCTTTTCATCGCAGACTGCATTCGATGGTCACGTCCGCGTGGCATCTTTCACTGATCCTGTCCTATCACGTTTAAGTTGAATACAGCTGATAGTTTTTCCTGTAGGTGGTGGTGTATCATATTGTAACGCCCACACCCTTTGTACCCCGTACGCTGATCCAGTTCTCCAGAATTGTTTACAAATAAAGTCTTTTTTCTGTATTCAATTCCCTGGCATAGTGTTATGTCATAAAATAAAAGCCTAGCATGTCAATTAGAACAAGGTACACTAGTTTGTTTAGCTAAATACCGTGTTTAATGACATTATCTCTTTTGTGTTACTTGTAAATTTGTGTGTGGGCTACATCATGGTCATGGTCACAAAATGCGATTTGTTGACAAAATGTGTTTTGTTGTAATGCCCCGTTAATTTTGTTTGTTCTTGAAATATCCATGTTTGATTTCACTGTTGATTTGATGTTAAGTTAATCTTTAGTGAACATACATATATATGTACTATATTTATATTTGATATAAACTTATAGTTTATATATATAATATATATATATATATATTTTATGCCATATAAAATGGGTAGTTACTTTTGGCCCACCCTGTATGCAGGTAAATAAGAAATTGAAAAAATTTGGGTTTTTTGATAATGCCAAAAGACTACGTAAGCAATTGATACATATCAGGTAAATCACACAAGACAGCTCATATCCATACACCTATATGGTTGTCTAAAATCCAAGTTACATAAATTGTAATTAATAAAGTGTCATACGTACATGAAGTATAAACACATGTTTCATTTAAGGTATGTAGTCAGTTCAATAGCAATTCAAATGAATACACTTCTATCGAAGAAATTCCATTTCATTTTGGCATAGTCACACGCAGACGTGACATCATGTTAAATATTTTGGTATCTAGGTAATCTTTGTCATTTTAGATGCCCGAGTATAACCTGTCCCTTATCGGGAGTCCAAACTCGAGGGCAGCTGAGGTCTTAAGCAAAAAATACGGCGAGCCGGTCACCATGACATTCGCTTTGCTATCGATTTTTGGAACTATTGGCATTGTTTTTTCTTATTTGATCAGCAAGAACGAACGCAACACAGTCAGACAACTGTTGTTGGGACTAAGTATTGCGGACGTGTTAATAGCTGTATCTAACATCATCGGAACACAGCGTCACTACACATTAATGGGACATTCATCCAACGGAACTCTCATGGCAAACCCAAGTGTCTGTACCGTCCCAATGCCCATGTGCGTTGGGCAGAGTTTCATAAGCTCAACAGGCTACCTAGTCACCTACTTCTATACCATTACTATAGCGACATACTTTTACGTCGTCGGCGTTCATGATATAAAGACTAATAAAAGACTCCCGTGGATCCACGTACTTTGCTGGGTGAGCCCTCTGGTTATTACCGTTACAGCGCTTTTTCAAGGAGCGCTAGGTCCAGGAGTCCTGGCCGCAACAGGTCCTTGGTGTCGGATCGATGCATGTAGATTGAGTAACTCAGAGAGAATCTTGTGGATGACGATAAACGGACAGGGTTTCCTATTACTGGCCTACATCACCGTCCCCATACTTTATTTTTTTCTCATGAGAGATGTCGAGTTGAGAGGAAAACACCAAAACCCATTTGTTACAGCTAACGAACGAGAACAGGATAACCGACCCGTGTTTCGACCGGAAGACAGAAACTTTATATATATGCCGTTTGTGTTGTACTTGCTGCGAGTTTGGAGCACCATCCGATATATGATGTCGGCAATAGAGCTCTACAGAGGAAGATTCATTGCATCGCCTGATGCGCTAAATAAGGTACTGTTTATGATTCAATGCGCTGGCGACAACGCCCAGGGTTTCGCTAACTTTATCGTTTTTTGCATGTTAGACGCACCCATCCGCAAGAACATACTATCTAGGTTTGGCTGCCGCTCACGAGTGCGCGAATAGAACTGAGATAAGGAAGATTATTTTATTTATTTAGTTATAGGCTGACTACCGAAGTAATCGTTGTGTGGGCCAATTTCATTTATGACCCTTTACA
>WURV02202572.1:0-11554 GCA_011762755.2 Epimenia babai
GAAGGTGATCGCCAGGTAGCCGAGCAGACCTCCCGCCTGGGTTCCCAGGGGAGCCCCGTCGAAGGGTCGGTGGCGCAGCATCCAGCCGTCCCAGCACTGCCCGGCCCCGAGCACGATGCCGACCTGCACGCCGTTGAACACCACAACCCGCAGCCACCAGCCCGCCACCTGGGGCAGGCGGCGGCCCGGCCGCCGCCACTCGATGATGAACATGGCCACCGCTGCGGCCAGAACCAGTAGGACGATGGTCACCTTCGGACCTCCTCGCTGAGAAGCAAAACCGACATGGTCCGATGTATCCCCAGCAGCTCAACTCAGTCCTGGATGGGCCTCGATAAGCGAGACTGATCAGCGACCCCTACCAATGCGAGCCATGGTCCGGACAATCCCCAGCGATGTCCCAAGCCCTCACCCGCCTGCTGCATCGCCTCGCCCCCCGGCTCCCACTCCCCGCTGAGGACGAGGCACCCCCCAGCCCCTCCGCCGCCCAAAAGCGCCGCTACTACGCCGCCGGGATCGGCACCGTCTTGCTCAGCGGAGGCATCGGCTACGGCGGCTACGCCCTGTCCAGCTTCCGCATCCCCGGCGCCGAGCTGCAACTCGCTCCGGCCTCAGGCGGCGACATCCTCAGCGCCCTGTTCCTCGGCCTGGGCATTGCCCCCGGCCTGGGACTGCTGCTCTCCCGCCTGCTGCTCAGCCCCCCAGCCTTCGCCTACTACCGCCACCGCTACGCGGCCCGCCACGGCGGAGCGGACCTCATCCCCCTCTGCCGCTGGCTCAGCGCGGCGATGTTGGCCCTGGTGCTTGGCCTCCACCTGCTGCTCCGTGACACCTACGTCGCAGCAGATCGAGACAAGCTGTGGTGGAGCGACTTCTTCGCCCTCGGCAGCAGCGAGGCCCCATGGTCCGAGGTCTCCGAGCTGCGCCTGGTGCGCCTGTTCAAGCCACTGATCGGCGGCGAAAGGGAGAAGTGGCACCTGGTCTGGGTGCTCCGCGACGGGCGCCGGGTCAAGACCGCCGAAGGCAATGGGCTCCGCCTGCAGCCCGAGGAGATCCGCCGGGCGGTGGAGTATTCCAAGGAGCGCGGAGTACCGGTACAGAAGGTGGAGCGGGACGAGTAGACAGGTCAGGCACTCTCCTCCTCTACTTCTGCTTCTTCTTCCCCGCCCCCCGCTTCTGCCGCGGCTGCAGTTCCAGGCCCAGCTCCTTGAGCGCCGCCTCGATCCGCCGCCGTGGGGTCCGCACCGTCATCCGGTGCACGGTGGCCACGTCCCGGACCTTGAGCAGACGCGGGCCGTAGCCGCGCAGCCGCACCGGCTTGTGACCCTTGCGCCGCAGCAGCAGGTCGAGCACGAAGTCGCCGTGCAGCATGAGAGTGCCCCGGTAGTGGCGGCGGCCGCGGTGGCGGAGCAAGACCTGCTGTTCGCCGACCAGCTGGTCGAGACGGCGGGTGCCGATCCCAGCGCCGAGGTAGTGGCGGAGGCCGACGCGGAAGCGACGATCACGGGCGCTGGCGCGGCGGCGCAGGCGTACCTCGACCCCTACACCTCGAGGCAATCGGAGCTGCGGCAGGTGGACGTCGATCGGGATCCCCGGCTCGAGGCGCAGGGTGACATCCTCGCGCAGGCCGTAGAGGATCTTGGGCCGGTAGCCCTTGGCCATCACCTTGATGTCTACGCTGTCGAGAGTGGTAAAGACCTCACCGCCGCGGCGCCCCAGGCTGACCAGTTCTTCGGCCTCACTGCCCTCCTGGCGCAGGGGCTGCAACAGGGCGGCGATGCCCCGGTTGCGTGGATCCAGGGTGCGCACCCGGAAACGCTTGAGCCGGCCGATGAGGTTCACCACCAGCGGCTCGAGATGCCGGGGGTCGCCCTGGTAGCTGATCGGCGGTTGGTCGAGGGTCTCGAAGGCCAGGGGCTGACCCTGCAGTCGGACCTCGAGGCGGAAGCTGCCCCGGGGCAAGCCGGTCCAACGATACACCCGGCGGTAGCTCAGATTGCCGGAGCGGCCTCGATCAACCCGGCCGATGAAGCGAGACCGGAGGTAGTTGTGGACCTCGACCCCGGGCAGATGCACCGGCACGAGCATCAGCTCCAGGGGCGCGTCCTTGACCGGCGCGTCGTGGAGCACCGCGACCCGCAGGGCACCGGCGCGGTAGATCCGCACCTCGGCGTCCGTCCGCCCTGGAGTGAACTCCATCGGCAGCACCGGCAAGAAGCCCCAGGAGCGGGTGAGTAGGCGCAGAGCGCCCTGGCCTGGTTCTCCGTAGACGGAAAACCGGCCACTACGGTCGGCCAGCACCTGCAGCCCCTGGCGGCGCTTCCAGCGGTTCTTGTTGGCCGCGTCCCGTTGGTCGACCAAGAAGCGGTTGAAGCGCGGCAATGGCGCATCGTCGAGATACACCCTCCCGGCGATCAGCAGCGGGGGCGGGACCAACTGCGCCTCCAAGCGGTGCTCAGTGCCAGGGGCCAGCTGCGCCGGCAGCGGGATCATGGCGCGGACCTGCGGGCCACCACCGCCTCGACTGCGCAGGCGCAGGTCCTGGTAGACGTTGAAGCGCGGCGCCGGCCGGGGAGCCTTGCCGGGGCGCGGCCTGGTCGGCGGCCCGATCCGACTGGCGGCGACTCGGATGCGCAGGTAGCCCTGGGCGTCACTGCGCTGCCGCCCCCGCCGCAGGAAGGCCGCCTCCCGATCCGCTGCCTTGGCGCGCACTTCGAAGTCCAGCTCGGTGTCGGCCAAGGGGCGCCGCTCCGCGTCCAGGGCCTGCACCAGCAAGTAGGCCTGGTCCAGCGGGCGCAGCAGCCGCACCAGCCCCACGCCACCAGGCTCCGCCGGGGCGACGAACGCGGCCCGCTCCGAATCCATGACCCTCGGCCCGAGGCTGAACACCTCCCCCTCCAGCCCACAAGCCAGGGCGGGGAACAGCACCTGTCCCTGGGGGTCACAGTTCAGGTCCCAGCTCGGCTGGTAGCGGGCCATTTCGGCTGGTGCCAGCCCGGGGTAATCGAAGTCCAGGGGCGCGCGCAGACGGATGCGCCGCTGCACCGGCAGCCCGTCGCTGTCCTCGACCTTGACCCGCAGCTGGGCCAGGGCCGGCAGCTTGATCTGTAGCACCTCGCGGATGGGGAAGTCCGTCACCGCGATCTGAGGTCCCAGCGCCGTGGCCCCGGGGATGTTGACCCCCAGCTTCATCTTCGCGAGGTCCGGGTTGCGCTGCAGCAGCGCCTCTAGACCCACCTGCACGTGGGGGAACTCCTGCACGGCGTCGCTGTCATCCCGCCGCTTGCCAGCCGGCACCCGGGTCCAGTAGATCTGCCCCCGTGGCCCGGGCAGGGGCAGATTGAAGCAGATCTCCAGGCCACGCTGGGGCTCCCCCGAGGCATTGAGCACCTGCACCCGCAGGCTGTGATCGGGGAACAGCCGGACTTCGTAACCGGTCTTGGGCGGGCCCTTGGGTCGGCTGACCGTGGCCTCGCCGTACAGCTGGCCCTTGCGCGCACTGACCTGCTGGACAGGAATACCGTGGGGCAGGTAGGCGATGCCCCGGGAATCGCTGCGGACCATCTCACCGTACTTGGTCAGCACCGGTTCCTTGTCGATCCGGTAGCGCCCGCGAGCGCGGCGGAACTGCTGGAACCCAGGCATCAGGGTGTCCCAGAAGCGCAGCTCGGCACCGGCCACCGGCTGCCCGTTCCGACCGTCGACCACGCGGACCTCGAAGCCGCTGCCCGGGGCCACGGCACGCACCGTCTCCGCGCCCTGCAGGGCGCGGCGGCTGGACCCGGAGGGATCCTCGACCTCGCCCTCCCCCTCGACCCCAGCGGGCTCGGATTCTCCGGACTCCAGGTCCGCGTCCCCCGCCAAGGCCTCGGCGGATCCCTGGTAGGCCACCTCCACCCAATCGGTCGAACCGCCCCCCGACCAGGCCAACCAGGACCCCAGGCCGAGTAGCAAGACCAGCAGGGCAAACAGGATGGGTGAGGAACGGGCTTTGATGGTCTGATCTCCGCGGAGGCCGGCGCATGCTAACCCAGGGCCAAGCCCCCCTGGCAAGGCTGTCTCCCCGCAACTGCCGCGAGGGATTCACCTCCGCTCTCATTCTTTCCTGGGTTCGACCGTATCGCTGGCCGATCCATGGACTACAGCGGGGCTGCCGAGCCCCACCACCCATCCCCGAAGGACCCGGAGCCTAGATGCACCCACAGTTCCCACGCCGGCGACACTTCCGCCTCGTCCCAGTCCTCCTCGTCCTGCTGCTCGGCGGCCTGATTCCGGCCCAGGCACAGACCAAGGAAGCCCGGGAGAAGCAGACCCAAAAGGTCATGGCCCGGGTCGGCATGCTTCTCGAGCGGGTCCACCTGACCCGCCACGAGCTGGACGACACCATGTCCGCCCGCGCGCTGGACAAGCTGGTGGACTCCTTCGACCCGCTCAAGCTGTACTTCACCGCGGCGGACCTGCGAGAGTTCGGCAAGAGCCGGCACGAGCTGGACAACATGGTCCTCGACCGGGACCTCAGCTTCGCCCGCAAGCTGTTCGCCACCTACCGCAAGCGGGTCGACACCCGGGTGTCCTGGGTGCCGGAGCTGGCGGCTGCCGAGCACGACTACAGTGTTGACGAGGAGCTGATCACCGACGGGGAGGTGGCCCGCTGGGCCGAGCAGGACAGCGAGCTCAAGGACCGCTGGCGCAAGCGGATCAAGTACAACCTGCTACGTCTGACCGTCGACAAGGTCCCTCTGGCCGAGGCCCGGGAGCAGGTGGTCAAGCGCTACAAGAACTTCGCCCGCCGCACCCGCCAGCTCGACGACGACGACATCCTGGCGAGCTTCCTCACCGCGGTGTCCCAGGGCTACGACCCCCACACCAGCTACATGTCGGCGCGAACCCTCGAGGACTTCGAGATCCGCATGCGCCTCAACTACCAGGGCATCGGCGCCCGCCTCAGCGACGAGGATGGCTACCCCACGGTGACCAGCCTGATGCCTGGCGGCTCGGCCATCAAGGGCGGCCTGCTCAAGGCCAAGGACCGCATCCTGGCCGTGGCCCAAGGCGAGGAGAAGTTCGTCGATGTCACCGGCATGCGCCTCAACGACGCGGTGCAGAAGATCCGCGGCAAGGCCGGCACCGTGGTGCGTCTCAAGGTGCGCCGCAAGGGTGTAGCCGAGCCGATCATCATCCCCATCACCCGGGCCAAGACCGAGCTGATGGACGAGAAGGCCCTGGGCAAGGTGTTTCCGATCGATGGAGAAGATGGCAAGACCATGGTCGGCGTCATCGACCTACCCGGCTTCTACGGAGCCATGGGCCGCCGGGGCAGCAGCTTCCGCAGCTGCAGCCGGGATGTCGGAGCTCTGCTCGACTCTTTCCGCGAGCAGAACGTCGACGCGGTGGTACTCGACCTGCGGCGCAACGGCGGCGGCCTGATGGCCGAGGCGGTGCGCATCACCGGGATGTTCATCAACAAGGGCCCGGTGGTCCAGGTCAAGGGCTACGACGGCCGGGTCGAGTCCCGCGACGACCGCCGCGAAGGCATCAAGTGGAGCGGCCCACTGGTGGTGCTGACCTCCAAGTTCAGCGCCAGCGCCAGCGAGATCGTCGCCGGCGCCATCCAAGACTACCGCCGTGGCCTGGTGGTCGGTGATGAGACCACCCACGGCAAGGGCACCGTCCAGCAGGTCCTCGATCTGGGCCGCCTGGGTGGGCGCAACCGCAGCCGCAGCCCGGAGAAGCTCGGCGCCCTGAAACTGACCATCCAGCAGTTCTACCGCCCCGACGGGATGTCCACCCAGCAGCGCGGGGTGCCCTCGGACCTGGTGCTGCCCTCGTTCAGCAACGAGGTCGGCCGGGGCGAGGCCAAGCTGGAGTTCGCCGTGCCCTTCAACGCCATCCAGGCCCGCGAGCACGACGACTACCGACTGGCGCCGCGCAGCCTGATCCAGGAGCTGGGCAAAGCCTCGGCAGCGCGGCGGGCCAAGGACGGGTTCTTCATCAAGCTGGAGAAGGACATCGCCGCCTACCGCAAGCGCCGGGAGAACAAGACGGTCACCATCCAGGAAGACAAGTACCGGGCCCTGCTGGCGGAGATCGAGGGCGACGAGAAGAAGGTCGAAGAGGTGATCAACGAGGACGAGATCAAGCGGGAGATCAAGCGGGATGAGTACCTCGATGAGGTGCTACGCATCGTCCGCGACTACTGCCGCGGGCTGCAGGCCCGCAATCTGGCCTCCAAGCGCTGATCCTCACCACCCAGGAGTCTGGGCCACGAAAGGCCCCCGGCGGATCGATGCTCCGCCGGGGGCCTTTGGGTTATGGTCCCGGCCATGGCTCGTCCCCAGGAAGAAGTGGGTTGCCCCGAATGCGGCACCCAGAACCCCCTCAACAGCAAGTTCTGCGAATCCTGCGGCCTGCGGCTGGTGCAACAGCGGCCGGCCGAGGACCAGGAGGAAGCCAGCGCCGCCCCCCCTCCCTCACGGCGGGGCAAGGCCGGCCCCAGCGCCCGCGGCGCCGAGAAGCGGGAGATCGAGCGCCTGGTCGGTAAGGCCCGGGACAAGCTCAAGACCATCCGCAATGTGCTGTTCCTGATGGCCACCCTGATGGGGGTCTCCCTGCTGGCCACCTGGCTGCGCTTCGGCGACGCCGTCGACCTCAGCATGGTGCTGGCCATCCAGGGCTCGGCGATGGCCCTGCTGCTCTGTGGCGCCCTGTTCCTCTTCGACCAACCGCTGTTCTGGGTATCCTCCTGCGCAGGCTTGTTCACGGTCTTCACCGGGCTGTTCGTCTACTACTGGAATGCGATCCAGTTCGGCCTCAATGGGCTGATCGCTGTCGGCTTGTGGGCCTCCCTGCCGATGGTGCTCAACCTGACCCGTCTGCAGAAAGAGCACCCCGAGCTGGTCAACGCCGACCGCCTACGCCGCCGGCAGCGCAGCGGGGCCGCTGCCAAGCGCCTCGACGATCTGATGCAGCGCCGCCGGCAGCAGGCCAGGCGCAGCTACATGCTGGTCGGCGGCATCGTCCTCGCCGGCATCGTGCTGATTACCGGCCTGCGCTGGGCCAAGGAATCCGAGATCGAGGCCCGCAACAAGCAGCAGGCCCAGCGACGCGCGGAGCAGGCTGCCGCCAACAAGCCGCTGAGCCAGGAGGAGAAGGACGCCTTCGACGTGGCCCTGGGCCGCTTCCACCGGGTCTGGTCCCACGACGACTTCGACGCCCTGGTCGAGATGGGCAACGAGGAGTTCAATGAGCGGCGCTGGCCCGGCCTGCAGAAGGCTCTCAAGCGACGGGGCTGGGAGAAGGACCTCCCCGAACTCGACGGCGAGGCCAGCATCGAGACCCTGGCACGCCGCGGCGCCCGGGCGGTCTTCGCGATCCGCCCCAAGGGCGAGCTCCGCACCTCCTGGAAACTCGAGGATGGGATCTGGCGGCTGCGCCGCGTGGTTCCCGCATACACCAGGTAGGGCGGCGATGGCTCTGGAGTTCTGCCCCAGTTGTGATGCCTCGCTGCGGCGGGACAGCCGGTTTTGCGGCAACTGCGGCACTGAGACAGCCTCCGGCTTCAAGACCTTCCGGGCCGAGCGCAAGCAGACCAGACAGGATCTCAACCGCCGCGCCCTGGTCATCGCCCTGACCTTCTGTGGCCCGATCGTCGCAATGCTGCTCGCATCCTGGCGGTTCGACGAGATCCTCCACGTGCTGATCCTGCACTTCCTGGCCAGCCCGGCGATCTGCCTGCTCGGCACGCGCCTGCTCGGCCCCGGCACCCTGCGGCACAGCCTCGGCCGCCGGCCTGACCTCAAGGCCCTGGCACTCGGCGTCGCAGTGCCCGCCCTGAGCCTGCCGGTCGCCATCGCCTACGTCAGCCTGCTACCGGGGCCAGAGGGTGCCGAGTCGGCCTCGGAGCTCAGTGAGCTGGGATTCTGGGTCCTGATCCTGATCATCGCCGTGCATCCGGCACTGGTCGAAGAATGGCTCTGCCGGGGTGTGCTCTGGGTGGCCCTGCGGCAGGTGGTCAGCTCCCGCCTGACCATCTTCGTCAGCGCCACCCTGTTCGCCATCCTCCACGGCCTCAATGGCGGCCTGACCCTGGAGTTGCCCCACCGCTTCGTCATGGGCCTGCTGCTCGGCTGGCTGCGCGCCAAGACCGGCAGCATCTGGCCCTGCGTCCTGGCCCACTTCCTGCACAACGCAGTGGCCGTGGCCCTGATGGACTGACGACGCGGTTACTTGCCCGCGTCCTCGCCCAGCGGCTCCAACAACTGCCCGTAGCGGGTCTCGGCCTGCAGGGTGAGGACCGCCATCGCGGTGGCGTAGACCCGTCCACCGATGCCGCCCCAGACGCACTTGCCGTCCCAGGAGCCCTTGAAGTTGCCGTCCCGGCGCTGACGCATCACCATGCTGTTGCCAAGCTCGTGGGCCCAGAGCTTCCAGGCCTTGCCTCCGGCCTGGCGCAGCACCTGGCTGGCGTACATCCAGTAGTAGAAGTCCACCTCCTCGGGCTTGCGCCCCTTGGGCAGGCGTTCGAGCAGCAGCTTGACGGACTTCGCTACGACCTTTGGCGCCCGGCGGTCCCCGGCGGCAGCGGCCAGGAGCATGCGGGCGAAGGTCCCGGCACCGGTCATCGCCTCGCTGGCCTCAGGCGGGAAGTCGCGGCGATGGTCGCCGACGTTCCGTGCCGAGGGACCACCCCGCCGGGTGTAGCCAACCCGCCCCACCGAGTCATCGGTCATCTCCTGCAGGTACGAGTCGATGAGCTTGGGTGCTTGCTTGGAGGTCTTGAAACCGAAGTCCTGACCGGTGGTGAGGGCCATGGTCGCCCAACTGGTCACCGAGGTATCGTTGTCGTTGTCACGGGGTTGGTAGCGCCAGCAGCCGTAGGGATTGCGGTGGCGTTCGAGGTAGTTCAGCGCCGCCTGGGCCGGCGCCCGCAACCAGGCCTGACCGCTGAGCCCCGCGGCTTCGACCAAGGCGACGGTGGCGATGGCGTGGTGGTAGATGAAGTCGAGGCGGGCGTTGGTGCCGATCAGTCCGGTCTTGGGCGCCTGCTGGGAGACCAGGAACTCGAGGCCCTGCTGCAGGGCCTTGCCCCGCGGCTGACGCGGGGCGGGCAGCTGGCCGTCGGCCAACAGGCAGAGCAGTGCCAGCCCGGTGAGGCCGATGTCGGAGCCGGACTGGCCCGCGCCGTCGGTCTTCTTGCCCTTCTTCTCCAGGTCCATGAAGCCATCTGCGGACCAACGGCCGTCGGGGGACTGGTGGTCACAGAGCCAGGTCAAGCCGTGGCCGACCGCACCGGTGGAGCCGGCGATGAAGCTGTGGCGCTTGGCGGCGGCATCGAAACGGCGGCCGTACTTCTTCGCCAGGAAGCCCTTCAGGGTCGGGCGGGTGACCGGGACCTTGGCCTGGGGCGCGGCGGGGATCTGCACCTGACCGGTCAGCTGCGCACAGACCAGGGGCGGGGCGAGAAGGAAGAAGAGGGGCGTCTTCATGGGGTGGAACCTTCGCGGACGAATGGCGGAGAATGACGCCGCCGGCCAACGCCCCACCGATCCGGGGGTTCAGCAGCCGATCACTTCTTCTTGGCTGTCTTGGCCGCGGCGCCGATCAGCTTCGCCAGTGGCTTCTCGAAGGAGCCCGGGTTCTTGGCGAAGCGCCCTTTGCACTTGGCGCAGCAGAACCCGACCCGAACCCCCTTGTGGGCGAGGGTCTGTTTGGGGCTGACCTTCTTCTTGCCGTTGAGCGGGCAGAAGGCGTTCTGCGCCTGGGCGCTGCTCGTGGCGATGAAGCCCTTGACCTTGCCAAGGTACTTCTGCGGGACCTTTTGGAAGGCCTTGACGCACTTGCCACAGCACAGACCGATGGCCTGCCCCTCGTGGACCACGGTCTTGTTGGGCGCCACCGGCTTGCCGCTGACCGGGCAGGTCTTGTTGATCGGCTGGGGACCGGTGACCACCTTGCTCAGAGCCACCGCCGCCTCACCGCGGTCGACCATCAGGCCGGGGCGCGCCTTGCGCAGCCGCGCCGCGCCGGCAGCGCTGACACCGGTCTGCCAGACGAAGACCTTCTTGAGGGCCGGTAGCTTGGCCAGCAGGTCGATGCTGGCATCGCCCACCTTGCTGCCGTAGAGGTTGAGATAGGTCAGGTGGTGCAGGCCAGCGAGCTTGCGGAGCCCGGCGTCGCCGACCCCGGTGCCGCTGAGATTGAGCCAGCGGAGCTGGGCCAGCTGGGCGACCTGCTGCATCCCCGCGTCGCCGACCCCGGTCCGCGCCAGGTTGAGGCGCACCAGGCTGGGAGCCATCGCCTGCAACTGGGCGAGCGCGGCATCACCGACCTTCTTGCCCAGCAGGCTGAAGTTGACCTCCGTGGCCTTGCTGCCCTGGGCGAGGGTCATCGCCAGCCCCCCCATCTGCCGGACCTTGGCCATCGCCGCGGTCTGGGCCTCGAGGGCTGCGGCACCCATCGCCGGCAGCGGTAGGGGCTGCTCCTTGGGCGGCGCCTTGTGCACCTTGGCCCCCACGCCCGCCGGCCACTCGCCACCTTCCGCGATCCACTGGCGGATCAGAGCGATCTCCGCCTTGCTCAGGGGATCCCCGTCCGCCGGCATGATCTCGTCGTCGTCAGCCGGCAGGATGATCCGCTCGTAGAGCAGGGACTCTTTGGGCTTGCCCGGGATCACCGTCCACAGCGTCTTGTCCTTGGGATACAGCCCGGCCCGGCTGTCGAGCCGCAGATCGGCCTCCTGCTCATCCGGCCCATGGCATTCGACGCAGCGCTTCTGCAACACCGGCAGGATCTGGGTGGCGAAGTCGACCTTCTTCGCCGTGTCGTTCTGGGCGGTGAGGGGACTGAGGCAGAGAAGTGCGACGAGCAGGCGATGGGTGTGCATGACGGCCGGGGATTGCACCCCCTGCCACCCGAGCCTGTCCAGCCCCGTTCCCTCAATGGTGTCAGACCCGGTGGTGGAGCACAGGGGCGCGGTTAGCATGCGCCGGCCATGCGCCCCCGCCACGCCCTCGCTCTGCTTCTCCTTCCCCCCTGCCTCGACGCCCAGCAGCAGGATGCGACCCCCAGCTACAACCGTGAGATCCGGCCGATCCTGGCGGAGAACTGCTTCACCTGCCACGGGCCGGACGCGCGGCGGCGCAAGGCGGGCCTGCGCCTGGACACCCAGGCGGGATCCCGGGCCCTGCTCCGCGAGGGGCGGCGGGCCATCGTCCCCGGGGATCCGGGGAGGGGCAGCCTCCTCGCCCGCCTCCACCACCACGACGCGGCCGAGCGTATGCCCCCGGCCAAGACCGGCAAGACCCTGAGTCCCCGAGAGATCGCACGTATCGAGGCCTGGATCCGGGCCGGGGCCCACTACCAGACCCACTGGGCCTTCCTCCCCCCGCGCCGCCCTGCCCTCCACGGACCAGTCCCGCCCGGAGGCAACGCCATCGACAGCTTCGTGCGCCGCCGAGCCGCGGCCATGGACTTGTCGCCCAGCCCCCCTGCCCCCCCCCGCCGCCCGCCCCCCCGCCCCAGCCCCCACCCCACCCGCCCGCCCCCCCCCCCCCCC
>WURV02202583.1:0-11552 GCA_011762755.2 Epimenia babai
ACGTAGTGTCACTACTACTACAACCATCTTTACTTATTGTAAACTTATAAATGCCTGTCATAGTTGATTCAATATACTATATACAATACATATTTACTGTAATACACAATAGTTGACAACATAAGCTACCGACTAAATCACATCCCTATAGATACTACGATGTGGTGATATTGAGGTTGTTATACAGCTGCTAGAGCTCTGACAGCTGTAGCTCCGGATGAATCTCTGAACACAAACGTTTCTTGAATACGCACTATACAATACTCTTATCAATAACATATCTTTATGGATAGTCTTTCAGTGAAAAGTGCAGCGGCAGACCTAAATGTCAAGCAAGCTCTTAAGGCGGCCTGCAATAGCTTAGATATTACAAAGTGATGGGTGACTTCGTCAGATCGAAGCATTGCCAGGGTCATAACGTGGAGGGGGCGTTTTTGTCGTGGGGTGTTTTCTCTTGGGACGTTTTCGTGATGGGACGTTTTCGTGATGGGACGTTTTCGTGATGGGACGTTTTCTTCCGTAACTTAAAACGTAAAAGTCGAAAAATTGTGAATTGATTTAAATTTTCAAAAAATTATACACTACTACATTTAGCACATTAAGTATAATTATTGAAATTGAATAACACACCTGTATAATGTATTGGGTAGATAGAAAAAGTAGATAAGATGTTTTCGGCTGACAGCGTAGAGCAGAAAAGAAAAGGCGTTGGCGTAGTCGAATAGTCGAATCGAGTCGACGGAAGCGTGGTTGAATGCGTGTCAAATACATGAATTTCGTTTTAATAAATATTTCATGTTGAGTCGGTGTATGTATATAAAAATGCTACAATAATAGAGTTTATTACTCCTCAATAAGTATTCTAGTTCTACGTGCGATAATTATAATAACTGTCCTGGTTGCTAATGTTATTTTTTACATGCAAATAATTTTTCTAAGCTATTATAATACTTTGCTACAGCAAAACCGTTTTAAAAATTCACAAGAGTACCTATGGGAGAGTACTCTTACGAAAATTATTTCAGATGATGTCAGGAAGGACCGAACACCATCAAACCCAAGGTTACAAGTGTGTTGTTGTTACCTCTGGTATTATTATGAATGCGAAAATCTACCTGAATTGTGAAGATTTCTTCCGACTGAATTTGTTGAAACTAATAGCCACTGCAAAGTTAAAACTTTGAATTTAATTTTACGTAGTTTGAATGATAAAGTCAAGATTAAGACCATAACATAAGATATTAACTAAAATTAACTTGTCATTTATTTATTTGTTTATATTTTTTAGTTGTTATCGATGTAGGCTATCCCAACAGACTTTCATATACACTCTGTTGGCATCTAATGAAAGAAAAGTTTTTTATTCTATTTTTACTGTAATTATTTTTTCCATTTCATTTCAATAACTTGATTTATACTAGCAAACTCCAACTGCTGCGCTTTTCTACTGTAATTGTGACGTTGTATTTCTGAAAGTCAAGAAAGTGTATCCAATACAGTATCAAATTATTTAGTTGGTAGTGAGATAACATGGTAATTGTGAGGTAGTGTGGCAGTGAATTAGGTCGATCCTGTGTACAGTTAGGGTATCTGCTTTCCACTCAGATCCTCCGTTGTCATGGCGGAACATCAGCAGATGACCGACCCAGTTCACTATGCCGGTAGAGCGCACAGAATTAGGGTTCCTGTAGTGCAATGGCTCCCCATACAGCAATGGACAGATGGGAGTTTAACCTTTGCCCTGTTGAATCTGGAAAAGTTTTTACTGAATAAGTGTGAAATAATACAATATAGCATGACAGGGAAAAGTCAATGAGTCGCGTTACAGGCTAGACTGGGGGTTTAACTAGGCATTCGTGACTCCAAATCTCAAAATTGGTCCCCGCAGAATGTTATATATACTTATTTTTTAGACAAATTGACATATCAATAAATCAATTTTTCCTGAATATTATTGGTAAAATCACTTCTTACTGATGAATAATAGAAATACCTTTTTTGCAGATGGATATTCTAAAAGCAGAAATAGAGAGGAAGAGGAAGCAGATATTACAAACCAATGTCTTGGTACACTTCATATTAATCTATATGGTCTTATATAAATATGTAAATAACTGTAAATTATCATCACTCGAGGTTCTACAAGCATTAAACATAACAATCAAAAATTCTTTAAAATTTTGTACTGTTGCTGTATAGACATTGCCATGTTAAGCATTATAAAATATGAAAAATTAAGTACTGTATATATGACACCTAATTAACATGAAGATTAACAGAAACTTTCTTAAAGAGCTTTTACGATGTAAAGTTCAAGTTATTGATAATGCCAATATAATATTTTACTTAAATTTATCAAGTTTACTCACAGTTGGTTGTGTACTTTGTAATATTGTATATATCTAACGATAGTTTAGTTACCATATTTACACGTAGCTGGCCTAAAATGCACACATGTGCACACGTACATTAATTAGCGATATGCAATGATTCTAACTTGTACTTAGTAAAATTGCGCTTAGTAGACATCATGATATATAACCATGGCTGAATATCACTAAATATAGATTATAATTGACATATTGAAATGTATAATTACATATCATTATTGAATTCCAAAAGACTCTAGTTAGAGTCCTGATCTAGCTGCAATTGTAATTGTAAAACATTATTTATATTAGCTCAGTATATCACTAGTAAGGTCACCCTCAGCTGCGCTGTACAATTTTGATATAGTAGAGATGAGTCCGGAGAAACGGTGTAAAAATATATTGAAAAAATTATTAAATAAGTTTATCTTTGAATAAAAAAGGAGTAATTATGAGTAAGTGTATACTATTTGTGACATTATTTAGACTAAAAGGACCTCAACTTTCATGTGCTTTGGTAGACTTTTCGGTGGTTATTGTTACATGCTCTCTCAATGGTCTCACATGGCGTAGACTTCGCTATCTTGTCATTTCAATGCATAATCATCACCTATTAAATCCC
Organism: Epimenia babai; assembly: GCA_011762755.2. Lineage (NCBI taxonomy): Eukaryota > Metazoa > Mollusca > Solenogastres > Cavibelonia > Epimeniidae > Epimenia > Epimenia babai. The sequence continues at coordinate 2,992 of WURV02202583.1, forward strand.
ATGCTGTACATTATGTACATCTCTTATTTATGAACAAATGTTTCCCAATTCAGAGTTTCCAGTTTTGCCTTTCCTGTTTGCAAGTTGTCAATTCTTGGTCTACTTTTCATTGAGTATTATTTAACATTCGACTATTGCAGTACCCAACCCATAAAGTCATAATGAATATTCAAATACAATCTCCTAAATTTAGCTAGTGTTTTGGAACAATTAAAGTAGATTACTGTGGATTGGGTCCGGAATCTTTGTTACATTAATACTAAAGATTCATAACATAAAGGTCTACATCATTAACATACACATCAATAAAATTCATATCATAACTATCGTTAACATTATGATCTACATCATGAAGACCCATATCATTATAATCCACATTATTAAGATTGACAGATAGATTCACATTTTAACTATCAGGTCTGTAATATACATTCAGTTTTATAAGTGAAATGTTGGATTTGAATGAATGAATTTTTGTGATAAAACAACTGAAAACGTGTCAGAGATAGATAAATACACAAGTATTATATATGCTACAGTTAGATATATCAGACATGTATTTAAAGAACACCATATACCAATAGCCATTGTTCCTTTCATAACATTATTTTTTTAGCCATTGGTATTGTCTACTTAACTAAATATGGATTTCAATAAATGCTTTTATTGCAAAAAGTCTATGTATTACAATTGTTTTTTCGTAGAGACCCGACAAAAAATATTTTAAAAGAGGCGACCTTAACGCAAAGCATGAAGAGGAGTACTGGAAAAAGAGGCAACCCTTGCACGAACCAAGTCACTCGAATGTATGTCAATATAGATGAATGAGTTTATGGAATATTTATTATATACGAAATAGCAAAAACCACTTATATAAGATTGTTGTCCTCCTTTTTAAATGTCACAAAAATACATCACAGTGATGTTTCAATAGTATCCACTCATTATATCCATATTAACATATTTATTGTAATGAAAATTTTGAGTATAAATACAAAAGTGAATTGTTATTAATCGTCATGTATAAGTGAAGCATGTGTAATCCAGAAACATGACAACACTACACCTGACACCTGATAAATGATGACTGTTAATTGACTCGCAGTTAATTACAACAGGATTCAGATGGGATACGTGATCCCATCACTACATCGTCCACCGAGAAGGTCACCCAACTTCCCAGAAAAGAGGTTTGTTTCACAGTTACCAGAAGTCAACGATAGGTTAGCACAGTTAAATTCTCAACCAAAGAGACAGGATCTTTAAGAATATTTTCAATGGAACACAATGCATTGTTCTAGCCTTGAGGCGATACAATTGCATTGTTTCATGCAATTACTCAATCACCTTATACATTTTTTTGCACGGCCTTTATATCACAACACTCCAAATAGACAATACTGGTTTCATCTCACTTTTTACTAGTCATCATGTGGTGATGTTGACATAGATGCTGGTATATCTGTGTACAGAACCTGTCTGCTGATATAACCATGCATTATACAAAATCGATCCTACCGGAGTACAATGGTTTATGGTTTACAGTGTTTATGCATTGCTGTTTACTCTGAATTAAGGTAACGTTAATGAGACAGCCATTGTGGTTCACAAATATCCACAAAAAATACACATAAAAAATCTTCCTTATGGTAAAGTTCGAACCCACAACCCCCAAATGACTGGTCTGATCACCCGGCCAGCTGGGCTATGAAGACAGACTACCTCCTGTTTATTTGAATACTTAACGATTTTGCAACACATTTTAATAGATATTTTTCTGGGTTTGTTCTTTTATAACTAAATCTGTTGTGTGTTACAAACAGGTAATACGGCGACTGAGGGAGAGAAAGGAACCAATCAGATTGTTCGGCGAGACTGACATGGAATCGTATCAACGGCTCAAGAAGCTTGAAAGTACTATGCCGGATATTAACAAGGTATTGTCTTTTCTGTCTAGTTTATTGTCTAGCATACTGCTAATTATTTGTTATCTCTCATTGTGTTATTCTTCCTGTATACACACGTCCAGCCTGCAACCTAGCTGATGGTCACTTTTGACAAATAAGTCTGGACATTTAATTATTCTGTGTAAGTACTGATTTTATTGGTTGATGCGATTTTGTATAATCAAGACTAATTTTCATCATTCTTGAACTCTATTTTGTATTCTAATTTTTACCGGATTTATTTGAGTAATTTTTCACCATAAGTAGTCATTATTTCACCCAGTATCAATATTGGATCCAGGGGTTCAAGAATGACTTCAAGGCTGCCATGGATCAAGTGGATCAGGAATACATCAACGAGCTTATCAAGCAGACGGGTGGGGATATTATAGCCATGACCACAGATGTGTCTGTAAAGGATGATGGAACCACCAAGGACGATATACCCGTTAGTTAACTCAAACCTATGTAGTGATACTGTACTGTGTTGATAACTGTAGCAGTACAGTTGGTATTGATAGCTACACCAGTACAGTATATAAATAGTGTGAATTTCTGCAGACTTTACACCATCTGGGTATAGTAGGAATGACATGGAGTTGAGAGGTCATGTGTACTATTTACCCGTTGGATCAATTTGTGGCGCCATTTATATAACAATGTACAAGGTCCATATGAGTAATATAGACCACAGATATTGAGTGAGAAGATGGGTCACTAAGTCACGTGTTTACAGATAATGAAGAGTGAGTTGGGTCAGGGTGACACCGACAAAGACCACAGCATCATACTGTCATTCCTGAAGGTTCAAGTGTAAAATAGACACTATATACAGACCACATAATAACCAGGTCTACTCGAATTTATTCTACTCTATCTTCACATATTACGTAACTTTAAGAGTCTAACTGGTAACATGAAAGTTTTCGCCCTTTGTCTATTCGTTTATTTGTTATTGGTATTAACGATAAATTATTCACGATATATTGCCTGTTTTAAACTGTATTCAGTGTTGTATAATCCATTACACCCAGCTACAGCCAGAGCACAGTACTTAATCTGTCTTATGACACCACTAATATGGTATATACTTAATTGGGCACAACAGAGTTGTACAGAAACACTGACAGCATAATTAACATACATATTTCATTTTTATACCAGAGCAATTTTACGGCGGTGATATGTTACAGCCAGTAGCAGTGCGACATTATGTTGTTATGTTCATTTTCTTGACAGTACATTACATGGCAAACAAATGGATTTTAGTTGGTGTTGAAGCTTTGGGGTGAAAGGTTAAATCAACGACCAGAAGATGTGAAAAGGTTACAGAAAGGTCGCATGGCGAGTGCGATACATACACAGACGGTGGATTACCTCAAACCTCTATTTAAGAAACTCAAGAATAAGGTCTGTTTCACTGCTATTGTGATTATATCTAGAAGAAGTCTTTGCCAAATTTTATACAGAATACCGGCCCTTGTCCTTTGTCCTCTCTGAACTTGGCAGTATTCTCAGTAAATGTCTGATGCATCTATGTAGCACAACAGGGTTTGAAATGCTTGTTATGTGATTCAAGATAAGTGAGTAGTTTTCTTATTCCAACAAGTAGAACATTTGAGAGAATGGAAAAACTTAAGTATGATGGTAATAGGGTGGAAAGTGTTGTTTGATTTCCAGCAAAACCAATCAGTTTTATGGAGGATCCGTGGCAAAGTATTCACTTGTGATTGCTCAGGTCAACTTTGCCGTAAGCAAGACTTGTTGCAACATAAGTCTGCTTCATTCAACTAAATATTAAGTTTTATGAAACATTGCATCAGGAACTGGACAGTGACATTTTGGACAGCATGGCCATCATCGTGAAATATCTTATGGAAAGGAACTACATCAAGGTACACATACAGTAATCAACGCGCTAAATGACTTAACATTGCCTTATTAAAAACTGACAATATAAGTGTATTATACTTATGTTTACAGATTTCGATATTTTTCATGATCTTAAACGCATCTTGGATCCATCGCGACACATTCTTTGATTATTCGCACCACTTTCTGTAATTTGCAGCACATTCTGTAATTATGCACATAGAATTTACATAACCTATGGCTGAAGCATTGAATCTGGTCTTTAAATAAATACAGCGTTAAATCAGAGTTAGGTTTTCGTATTGAGACTATGGGACAGTCTCAGTAATAAGGTAGTCTGGAGTGCTACCTGGAGACAACTGAATTTGTTAAAAGGTTCCCACCATTGGAATACAGTGGTACAGAATACAGTGGTTAATAATTACGCGACAGGTACCAAAGGGAACAGGACAATGTATCCTTGTATATTTGCCTACATTATATATCTGACAATACGTTAGTCACTTCCCAGGCCAATGACACATACCTGGAGATGGCTATCGGCAACTCACCCTGGCCAATTGGGGTCACCATGGTGGGCATCCACGCTCGGACAGGGCGTGAAAAGATCTCATCCAAATACGTCGCACATGTACTCAATGATGAGACGCAGAGAAAATATATCCAGGTAGAATCTCATTCACTCACAAAGTAATCTCTCTTAACAGTGGTGTCTGAGTAACATTCTAATTTGTGTAACTGCGCGAATTTCTCCCTGATCCCATCTCTCAAATATTTTTAGTGAACTTCATAACCCCTATTTAATATTTTGTTTTTATAGGAATGATTAATATATGAATGATAATAATGAGTAACGTGGAAAAAAATCAAATCAAAAATTCACGATGTCGACATTTGAACGGGGGATGTACCTCATATAGTTATTGGAGATGTGTTATAACATTTCCATTTGTCTTATTCTATCTCCCACATCCCCCATCTCTGTACCTTTAACCAGTGTCTTCATAATGTAGTGTTTTTTTTCACTTTTAACCGGACATACAAAACCAAGAAATAGGTTACGATCCACCAACCTCTGACATATCTATCTAATATACTTTACCATAAGTTGTTCTTATCAATTTATCGACCTTGTTTATACGACAGGCGTTGAAACGTTTGATGACCCAATCTCAAATCTTGTTCCCCACCGATCCAATCAGGAGTGTTGAGTACCAACGACCCGATAAAATCACATGATCTCACTCAACAACATCGAGGCTATCCGCATGATCACGGTTGCCAGCTGCACTTTATACCATTGTCCACCGAGACAACTTCTGTGGATTCTACTTGGCAGTTTCTAGAGGTGTGACTGCATGAAGCTGGAATATAACTTTTTGCCCATGGTCATCGTATTCGTAACTCCTGATTCTAACATCTCTGATAAAGACCATTCTATTTATGTACGTTCCATTAGGCACACATTTGCCCATTGCCTAAACCACATTTGACCATCTGCAAGGGGAGTAGAGTCTGATATTGATGCGATGTGAATACGATTGACAGAGTCTGGGTAGACAGTTGACTGATGAATAATCACACTACTTGTTGGAAATGTCAAGCGACAACCTACAGATATCACATGCTTACAAAGTCTGATGTCTCAAAAGTCTGATCAATATGTAGATGAGATAGTTGAGAGGTCAACACAATGAGAGACATTGCCATAGCAAAACAAATGTGGCCACATCAGAGGGAAGGAGTGGCAAGGCCCACCAAGATCCCATGAAGTCACACGGAGTCACACAGGGTCACATGGACTAGCAGGGCTTTAGGTACATGTTTTTCCTGAATAACTACATTAGTTATACTGATCTAATATACATGACTATAGGTACATGTTTTTTATCGTGTTTAGTTTATGTTTTCTTCAAGACTTGCTTATAAACAGTTCGCTGCCAGGCACCCTGCGCACTATACTATCCATTTTGCCAAGTAATGTGTATACATAAATTTGTTTCATTGGTTGATTATTGATCGATTGACAACTATCAGCCAATCGCACATTCCCACTGTTACACTCATACTTAAAAACTCGTATGTGGCATATCGAAAATAACAAACTACTTGCCTATGTCAGCTGCGAGTAATTTCATATACGAGTATTCTCGTCCATGGCTCTGGTGTGCATAATTTCATTCACATATGCTGGCTATGCCGGCTAATCTTGTATGAGTATTCGCGTAATGGGCACTGTCATGCAATATTATAACTCGATTTGCTACTCCCAAAAAATGAAAAATATACGATTACTAGCCCATCTTTTATAACGACAACACAGTAGAAGCCTTTATGTGTCAGTGACCAATTTATGCGCGTGTTTATGCATAATAATCGATAGGTTATGCGATACAAAACATTGCTGTAAGCTGCGAGAATAATCGCATTGGAACCACACATTGCCTCCATATGTACGAGTGTACCCAGAGTCGGCAGCGAACGTGTTAAACTGAGTGTTGTGTTTGTATATATCTCACTAGAGACCATCAGCTTGTGTAAAAGGTAAGCACAACATTTATAGAGCGCAAGCATCAGCCAATAAAAGCTCCTCAGATGTTTGCAATAGATGTTAATGGCAGGTATTATAAGCAGTTATAATCTCTTCAACACCTGTATATCACCTGTAAAATATATAGCGCATCGACCCATTTACAGACAGGTTTACTACAGCAATCGGGGATGAATGACTTGCTTAGGATCATCGCAGAAAATCAGGGGAATTGGTAGGTTTGAACTCGGGACCTTTCAGTCATTAGTCTGGAGCTCCTACTACTAAACTGACTGCTTCCCCCTGGTCTCGCAGTAGGTGTCTCTACCAGTGATCATTAGATGGTTTCTAAAGCTTATCAATAAGTTAAATGTGCATGTCTCATCCCCCCTAAAAAAAAATTTATCAATAGAAATTCATGTATAAAATCATTATATGTTTTATTGTAAATAAACGAATAATAAAGACACTGTGTGTGGCTAAAATAGTACAATCAATCGCTTCCTATTACCACTCACTGCGTACTACAGGTAGGTTTGGCTGGAATAGGTCGTTGGAGTCGGTTCTAATGATCCAGCCACTACATGTCTTGCCCCCATTTATCAGAGATATTTCATATTAACGAATTCAGATTACTGTACCATACGAGTTACACATAGGAAACAGCAACAAGAACAGACTGTGTTTACCATAAAGACAGGCTCCATCCACCATCCATCATCCAACCCCTGCGATCACTCGCCTTTGTTGAACTCATGGATCCAAATTCATGAAATAACATCCTGAATTCGTGATATTCCATTACTATCCTGTATCAAATATCTAAAACGATGGAATCTGTATAATAATAAAGGCTTTAGTGATGTAAAGCAGCTGTTAGCTGTAGTAAACCTTCATCAGATCTCGTGCATACAATAGATGAGAGAGATGCTTTCTTCACCTCATACATTGCTAGTAATCAACGAGGAATCGAGTCATTTTCTTACACTATACACATGATAAAAATTATAAATTGTCCTCAAATTCAAATTGTACATAGGATGTCTATATATATATATATATATATATATATATACAAACACTCAGAACAGCAATTATTCTTGGAATGTGTGTTAAGTGAAAAAAGTACCAGTGCGGCAAGTATCCACTTAAGTTTACATTGTACAACTCGAGTCAATACAACATTGTTAGTAACATTTCTAAACTATGGGATATGGCCAATATGTATATGGGATATGGCATGTATACTTGACGAGCTGATCAGGTGGTAGATATAAATATTCACAGGTCACAACTTAAAAAATATCAACATCTGGAGCTACTTTATCACTCATTGCTGTATTTACAGTAGTTACATCCCCACAGATAAACCCCCCCCCCTCCCCAATATTGGTTCAGATGAGCTGGTTCCTCTTTTCACCAACATTACGTAACTCCTTTTCAACTGTTGCTTCCATTTCCAGCTTTCGTGACCACAAAATCACACACAAAGCGATCTGAAATAACGCATAATCGATTAATGTCAGTATTCATGATCACAAAATCACACACAAAGCGATGTGAAATAATGCATAATCGATTAATGTCAGTATTCATGATCATAAAATTACACACAGCGATCTGGAGTAACGCATAATCGATTAATGTCAGTATTCATGATCATAAAATCACACACAGCGATCTGGAATAACGCATAATCAATTAATTCGGTATTCATGATCATAAAATCACACACAGCGATCTGAAATCGCCCAAGATCGATTAATGTTGGTACTCATGATCACAGAATAACACAATTAATATTGGCATAGCAAAGTGAAGATGGATGTAATGTATATGTTAAGACTTCCAGAATCCGGAGGTGACATGACAATTTCTCTAGTTCATTTGCAAAATTTACAATCTTCCTACAAACTGGCATCAATTAGATCATATGCATGTTGAAGCTCTTTAATCAAACCTACGTCGTGTATTAACTAACCTTGTGATTATTAACTAGCATCAATTAGATCATATGCATGTTGAAGCTCTTTAATCAAACCTACGTAGTGTATGAACTAACATTGTGATTATTAACTAGCATTAATTAGATCATATGCCTGTTGAAGCTCTTTAATCAAACCTACGTAGTGTATGAACTAACCTTGTGATTATTAACTAGCATCAATTAGATCATATGCATGTTGAAGCTCTTTAATCAAACCTACGTAGTG
>WURV02202594.1:0-11552 GCA_011762755.2 Epimenia babai
ATTATGTATTTATTTAGCAATGCCTTTCATTCAATGAATGAAATTCACACATTCTAACTAACCACCAGTTATTTTAGCTTTATTTAAATGGTTTGTTTTTATCTCTGAATTCTCTCAACCAACCAGTAAATAGTGATGCTAATTAATATTACCACGGGCTTTCGTTATTCAAGTATGCTTCATCAGTGTGTACTTAGTCTGTGAGCAAGGTATTAGCTTCACTTTTTGTATTAAAACAAACGCTATAACTAACATGGCATCCCACACCTGTGCAATTTGTATCGTTTTATTTTATGGTTTTCCTTGTATAAATGTGCGATACACCATTTGGAAGCTCGTCACAGTGAGATGAATAAGTTTTTTACTTTAACGATAAAACAATACAGTTATCTCATATCTAATAATGGCTGTTGCACCCACACGGTGTAGGTCACTCTATTGGGATGGTAATGTATTCGTGGCAATTGGCCATATTATTCAAATAACACCTATTTATGGGCCATATTCAGGGTAATATTTGTATCAAAATTATGTTCACTTTTTTCATCATTTAGAATTTTTACCTCAGAGGTCTATATGACCTTTGAGGTGAGTCTATTTCTAGCTAAATTCTCTAAACAGCGTTCCTAGGGTTGACAACCTCTGCTGGTTGCACTTATGAAAGTACCGGTAATGTGTTATACTTGGCCCATGACTTATAGTTTCCTGATGTTGGCTCATTTCGTTGCAAGCAGTACAAAATGACTCGTAACAAGTTTTTTTCAGCATTTTGCCGGTTGACTGCTTATCTTCACTATTTATTCGGTGACATAATGGTGGTTACTATAAATACGTTACGTGCGTAGGCTACGTTATTTATTTGGACATACAACGTAAATCAAAAAGTTGTATATTAATTTAGAAAAAATATGAGCAAAGCAAAATGCTAGTGTAATACTCGTCTGCTCGCAAGTATGCTGGTTGCCAAGTGTAGTCAAGATGCATTGTGGTCACCATAGCGATGGAAATGAGTATTGAATGCTGTTCAATGTCGGCATTCCTATCATATTTAATTACATAATTATTTTATGTATATGTTCTTATTGTTCCCTTGGGCCCTTAATTCTTTAATGCATGCATCACAAATTGTTGCTTTGATTTTATTTGCATTTATTCAAGAAAGATTCATTCAAACGTATACCTGTAGTTAATGTTTACAAGAATTGTTTTCTATTTTGTCAGTATTTACTACTAATTGTGTCGTGTAATTTATGTTGAAATATACATTAGTGTAACGCGCCGCGCCGTGTTCTCTCCGTCGCATTGTGACCATTTAACCGCGTAACCTACGTACATGGACGTACCACGCTTGAGTAAGTGAAACCAGTCGTATGTTAATGTTAGTCGACGTTACAACAGAGGATATGCACCAAGACATTTCTTCAACTGTTGATATCAACTAGTTTTCATGTGTCATCTGTGAGTACATTGCTAAATACACTATTCGTCTAGTTCATACATCACAAATTTGCTGATTAGTTATTGACAGATTCATCGTACATACTACGCCCGTATAGTCTCCGTTTTAGGTAAGGTACAAACATTAATAAATTCACAAGAAATTTTTCGCATATCTGACCCATGTTTACCCAGAATCAATCGTCGTTTAACCGACTTCAGTTGTCAATTCTTTTTTCGTAGTTTATCAGTCAAATTATATTCTAAAACTACCATACCTTTTTATACTTACTGATTAGCCTGCATTTTTATTTATATGTGAATCTCTCATCTTATCCTATGACTGGACCGCCTCTTATTACTCGGTCCTAATTTTTTCCCAATGATTGCATAACACAGTGTATACTTTATATTTATGTCACCCCCGTCTTCTTCATCTTCCTCTGTAGTATCACAGTATCTGTTGTTACTCCATCTCCTTTATCTTCCTCTGTGGTATCACAGCATCTGTTGTCACCCTATCTTCTTCATCTTCCTATGTGGTATCACAGCATCTGTTGTCACCCTATCTTCTTCATCTTCCTATGTGGTATCACAGCATCTGTTGTCACCCCATCGTCATCTTCCTCTGTGGTATCTTAGCATCTGTTGTCACCTCATCTTCTTCATCTTCCTCTGTGGTATCTTAGCATCTGTTGTCACCCCATCTTCTCCATCTTCCTCTGTGGTATCTTAGCATCTGTTGTCACCCCATCTTCTTCATCTTCCTCTGTGGTATCACAGCATCTGTTGTCACCCCATCTTCTTCATCTTCCTCTGTAGTATCACAGCATCTGTTGTTACCCCATCTTCTTCATCTTCCTTTGTGGTATCACAGCATCTGTTGTTACCTCATCTTCTTCATCTTTCTCTGTGGTATCTTAGCATCTGTTGTCACCCCATCTTCTTCATCTTCCTTTGTGGTATCACAGCATCTGTTGTCACCCCATCTTCTTCATCTTCCTTTGTGGTATCACAGTATCTGTTGGCACCCCATCTTCTTCATCTTCCTCTGTGGTACCACAGCGTCTGTGAGAAGTGCACTGTATCTTCATAATCGACCTCGTGTAAGGGGGATTTTGTTAAGGCACTAAGTATATACAATACTTAGTTGGGGCTACAGTATGTATTAAAAATAAGCATGCAATTAACAGGAATAAAATGGGTGAAATTAGGATAAGAATGATAGAATATGACAGAAAGTAGTAAAACCAACACAGAATGGAAATGTTAAAAATTGTGTTAAGCAGACCTAAGTAATGTGAATGTTTTTCCAGGAAGTTAACATGATTTTAAACTAAAAAGCACCTATTTTAGACTACGCTTTACAACCACGAGTGAGTTCGCATTGATTCATTGGGAGGACATCTCTCTAACAGCCGCCATTCACATCCTTTATACTTCCACCATGTTCCAATTAAGAAATTTAACTGGTACATTGACCTTCCCCATAGATATAACAGGTATACAGTGTTGGTATTAGCCAAAATTCAAGCCCTCGATATGGTTTAATCTTCAAGGCTTTACTAACTCAACTTTCCCATTCCCCTAATTTTAACATATTTATCCCTTGAACATGTCCATACGACGTCCGTTTTATACCACGTAGCTGTCTAGATCTGTTCATTCCTGTCTTCTATCTTTTTCGCTCACATTTGCTTATCCTACGTGAGCTTTTTGGAACAGACTTTGTCTGATGTTAACATTTTGTTGAAAAAAATCTCAAGAATCATTTATTGTAGAGCTTTGCCATTTGGTAGATATTCTCGTAGGGTTGGTCTATTTTAGATTTGTTAGGCTTAAGTAACTTCTGGCAATGTTTTTTTGGTTAAAAGATCTTAAGAACCGCTTGTTGCAGAACTCCGCAATTTGGCAGATATTATCCTTGGGTTGGTCTCTATTAGATTTGTTAAGCGTATTATCAGACTAAGGGGAGGTAATTGCAGCCGGTGTTTGTAATTTTACCCAACTTTTTTAATGTTCCAAAAGAGTATTTAAGGCCTATTTGGCCTTTTGTTTTTACATCTGAATGAGTACATTGAGGCCTCTTTGGCGTGGTGTTTTAATATCCGAATGAGTGTTTTGAAGCCTCTTGTTTCAATATGCAAGTGTCTGGAGGCCTATTTTGCTTCTTTATTTATTTATTTTTGGTTTTATATATTTTGAGCAGTTATTTTCAATTATTAAAATAATTTTCAATTATTTTAAATCATCACAGGTGCTTCTTTTATTCGACAATTTTATTTTTTGTTTTTCCTGTTTTACTTTTTATTTTTCCAATACTCCCGTGAGCGTCTTGAGGGTTCTTTGGCATCTTTTAGCGTCTTGTTTGTCTAAATTTGGTAAACTTCATGTACCAGATATTTTTTATTTATCTGGCCTTCTACTGGAACCCTTCAGTGCCTACATTATTTTTTACCTTTACATCCTATCGAACCTGAGCTCATGACTTAGATGACCTCCAATCTACCTCTCATGACCTCTATATACCAAATCAGCTATGGCGGGAGAATCAGCAAATTGCTATACATGCCTCAGTTAGCAGAGCACCAGACCTATTACCCTGTAGTCGTTGGTTCAGGTTGAAACCCCTGTACTGATATATAATTGTTACTAATATATCGATTGTCTAATTTGAACACTCGTCTTTATTTACAATACTTTAGTAAAGTAAACTCCCCCACCCCCCTGTATCTGATTCGTAGTACTACTACCATGACTGTGTTTTGTGGGCGCTATCTCATGGTACTTACCTTTCCACTACCTCGTTATCTCATTGTCTATGTCAATCACCTATCCCAGATTTATCAGAAGGTCAAATATATTTTCAAGTCTATTTCAATGTACGTATGTAATCTTATGTATCATTCTTTGTTTTTTTTTTTTTTCGTTCGAATCTACGTCAATAGATATTTCCTCAGTAAACCTTACATAATTTATTTACTTAGAAATCTCAGACAGGCAGAGATTACATTTATCTTACACCCTAATAATTCTCGCGTAAGTCAGTAAACTATTTTATATATATATATATATATATAGAGAGAGAGAGAGAGAGAGCGCAGTGTGAATATTATAAAGTCAATAACGCCATATGTTACATTCCTATCTACTATCACTAATATAAATGTTTCCTATTTATGTCACCGTAAGTACCATACTACATAGACAGTCCAGTTCACTACACTATGACCGGTTCATTATTCCTTATTGAATTTCACAATTATCCCAGGTAACCAACCGAACTTTTATGTTCTTCTATGAGTTCTTACAGGTAAGTTTTTAAGTAAGAGCTTTATATACTGTCAAAGTGTGAGCTATTTTTACTTGAAATCAAACAGATAGCTTTGAATTTACAAATTTTCACCTATTTTATATGCATGTGACCTCGGTGTATTTGTGATGAAAGCATACTTTCCACCGTCTTTGGACATACTTATTGTGTTATTGCTTATTTTATGCGAGTCGTTAGAAAAAACATACTTTTGAATTTTTATCAAATAGGACCTTTAGGCGCGATTGGATAAGTATATAACTAGTATGATGATGTAAATACCGTTCATGGTACGTTAACATATTGTACACAGTGACCGTGGGAAATTTTTTATTTGGTTTTATTGAGTCTATTGATATAAATAAAATGATTATGTATTATATGTATGTAATATATATGCATTCATATATTATATTGGAGATAGAGATATAACTGGCCGTATATATACAGTATTACGAAGTCCTCAATAATGTCCGAGTGTGTGGCATTTGAACCGAATCACTAAGGTGAAGGTCAACTACAACATTTATAGACCTCAAGTGTCAGCTCAGACCCTCAGATGCAGTTTACAATTAATGTTTATGGCAGCGATATTCAGCGCAGAAAAAATTTGCGACGCTCTCCTATGACCCGTCAAAGATGATATTGAGCATCTACCCATTTTGGAGACGGGTTTACTCCAGCAATTGGGGATGAACGACTTGCTGAGGATCATCGCAGAAAGGTTAACCGCTAGGCGGTTTCAAACCTGTTACCTGTCGGTAATGAGTCCAGTGTTGCTACTACTTGACTGCTTTTTTAATGGTACACCCAGCGTCTGTAATATGTGAATTAGCTATTTTCCATTGCGTTTGACTTAAGTAACACCATGGGATTTTGTAAATTGTCATGGGATTACGCTAGTCTTTTGCTAATTCAGTCTTACTCATCATTTGGTAAATATAGTCCTGCTTAGACTTATAACCCTTAATTAGACTTATAACCATTGTTAGACCTATAATCTTTGCTTATAATTAAAACCCTTGCTTAGTCTTATAACCCATGTTTAGACTTATAACCCATGTTTAGTCTTATAACGCATATTTGGACTTATCTCTCATGTTGCAGATTTTTTACAGAGTTGATGCAGTCACTTGTAAGATAAGTGAATAGGCTAGACTGTATTAATTTGGCCCATTGACAGTAGTTTTCAATAATTTACGACAATGTATAGTAAGGTATGGTTCTTGCTGCTATAATACTATCAAGGGTCAGTGATTAGTACAAGTGGGTAGGGAGTTGTCTTTTGTATCCAGGTATGCCAATGAGTTCTACTGTGTGTTATAATGTGTACTGTATGGAACAAGTTTTGTTATCGCGGGAGTGTTCCTTATTCTTATACAAATGTACACTATAGACATTTCGTCTGTCAACGCGCGTTCTCTGGGTAAATCTGCGTCAGACATAGAGGAGTATTTGTTGGTTTGTATGGTGTAACGCCGTGTGGTCTAATGTCTCCACCCATACACTGTTGACATCGCCCACAACTATTTAACCGTGAACTTAATGCTAATCGTTGTTTAATCGCTGTAAAAAGTAAAAGCTGACAAATCAAGTTTTTGCTTTCATACATACTGTGATATATGACACGATACGCTTGTTCAACTATTGAATGGTAAACATATATCACAGGACTTAAAAGCGGTTTCAAAATCTGAAGAAAATTTGAGTTGACTGATTGGTCATCTTGTCTTGAACTGTTATTTATGCATCTGTTTAAGAACATTGTTAATGCCTATTTCGAGTATTTTCTGCATTTTGGTAATGTGTCGCCTTTCTTATAAAGTAAATGTCTCCTCTGGGACTGCTGATCTTTCTTTCGGAATCTCTGCGTGACTTTACAGTCCTCAACATTCCCAGATATTGCTAGAACCCATTCTTCATCTAAAATGATCAAAGACTATGTTGCCACATGTCATTAGACTCACTACATTTGTACTTAAAGCTAAATTTTGCCCTAATTAAAAAACACCCGCCTTGTTTATAATTTTTTTTATTTTTTATTTATAGGCTGATTACCTAGGTAATTGTTGCGGAAGTCATTCATTCATGGCCCTTTACAAAGCTAGCCTTTTAATGTGGTTAACACGACAATTTGATTAACCTCACTTATAAGGGTGTGGGGGAAACACCTGGCCTAAAAAACACACCGAGTCTGGACAGACAATTGACCTTTTTCTATTCACGCCACTGGTTCCAAATGTCTCCATATGAACTACATATGTCGCACACTCCGCTAAGTCTATGATAGGTCCACGTTTATTTACAATGAGATGACGATGGAGCGAGGAGGTAAGAGATACAGAGATCATATATAGAGCATCTAAAGCACAGCAAACTTCAAAGGGAAAAAGCCCTAACAGAACCACACTGAAAGGGCTACCCAGACCCCCATGGGCAATGGGGTTTGAGGCGCTTTCAGCCCGAAAAAATGTCACAGTAAGTATACTGCTTAGAACGAGAATTGAACCAGGGATCCTGGATTCAAAGTCAAACGCTCTAACCACTACGCCAGCTGTCCCCTCTCTACTCTCGTTTATTCATAGTTTATGCCTCATTGCTTTATTTGCAGATATTTTTCATTATCTTGGCATGGACTGATCTGATCCGTAATTCACGGACGATAAACTGAACAACGATATGGATACCCATAATTTCGAGACAGGCCGTATCAAGGCGTTACAAGATGAGCGAGTATATATTCAGAAGAAGACTTTCACAAAATGGGCAAATTCCTACCTTGAAAAGGTTATTTACGATAAAATATAGCATCTACACACAGTTGTCTAATGGGCTTACGTATTTCAGAGTGGGTCTAAGTTATATATTAATTTGTTTATAAAGGATATAAACATGATATTTCGATCGTACTTGTTACTTTTTGTCACAAATCTGTTGTTAATTTCAATAAATGAATGACTGAATGAGTCACTTTTGAGATTTTAGCGATATTAATGGGTATCTTAAATGTACTTGCTATGCCATCTTGGGTAGATACTATGTAAGTATGCTGTTATGCCATGAACCTGGGGATGGTGTGATGGTGCTAATGGAAATGTATCTTTCATGTATGCATACTTAATTTCCGACATGTACAATATACTCAGAGGAATTCTAACATACTAGAATGCTTAAATCCTTAATTATGGACCACTTTGTACTTTATATTTTTATACGGTTATCAGCATGATTCATCAGACCCACGTCTTTTACATTGAATGAACATGTTAACGTTAATTATCTTAAAATTAGATATGACTGGGACATGACTCGATGGGTGCCATATTTGATTACATGACCCAACGTCACTCAATATTTGATTGTAGCTGTGGAGATTTAAGTAAACGGGATATTTGAGTTGCCCGGTACAAACAAAAATCTTGTCAAAATGTTGTCCCATTGGGAGCTTTTGTTTGCAATTCGCTGATTGTGTCTGAATTCAAGCGCTGACTTGTTAATTTTTTCACCCTCAATAAAGATATAAATAATGGGGTATTACCCTTTCGGGCATAGCGTAAACTAAAGAACGACCAAAATATCTACATGTGTTATTTTACGTGTATTCAGATATTTTTGAGTTTGACAGCACAAGAGTTGACCCCCGGGTCTCACATTGCAATAAGCTCAGGTGAGCTTGTCTAATTGGAGTACGTCCATCATCCATCCATCCATCCGATGTTATTTTATTAAAAAATCTTCTCAAGAACCACTTGTCGCAGTATTATGCCATTTGGCAGATAGTGCCCTCGGGTTGGTCTCTTCTAGATATGTTCATGGTATCGTCATCGCAGCCTTCTCATGAATCGCTTTTTGCATCGGTCTGCAATTTGACAGATATTGTCCATGGGTTGGTGTCTTCTAGATTTGTTCACCGTATCGTCCTCGCAGCTAGGGGAGATAACTTATGCAGATGTTCGTATTTTTTAATTTTTTTTCTCGCAATAACCGGTTATCGTAGAGGTCTACCATTTGGCAGATATTGTTCGTAGGGTGGTCTCTTCTAGATGTGTTCATGGTATCATCGCAGCAAAGGGAGGTAACTTCTGTCAATGTTTGTAATAAAAATTTTTCTAACGAACTGCTTATTCCAGAGCTCTGCTATTTTGCAAATATTGTCCTTGGGCTGGTCTTCTCCGCATTCGGTCGTCATATTGTCACGGCAGTAAGGGGATGTAATTTGTGTCAATGCTTGTATTTTCACTTGAAAAATATTTTTCGCGAGAACCCTTCATGGCAGAGGTCTGCCAGTTGGCAGATATTGCCCTTGCATTAGTAACTTTCAGATTTGTTAAGCATCTCATCATGGGAGCAAAGGGGAGTAATTCCTATCGACTTTTTGGTTTGAAACGCTTTGTCATATATCTGCTCAGTGCAAAGGTCTGCCATTTAGCAGACATTGCCTGTGCAAGTCTCATTCAGATTTGTTTAGGTCATCTCTATTTAGCCAGTTAGAGGTGATTTTAGCCACGGTTCATCCACAAATCTGTATTATCTTGTTTCGGTATCTTAATGGGTATTTTCAGGTCTCTTCGGCCTCTTGTTTTTGATATAATGCAATCTCCTTGTTGTCTTCCCATTCTAATATCAAGATGGCCTCTTGTTTCGTCTATTTCTTTTTTTTCTTTTTTCCAGGTTATTATCTTCAGGCCTCTTTGGTCCCTTGTTTCTTTTAATTGCGTAATTGCGATATATCCTTTGGGTTTCCTTTTGGCAAAAAATATATCATGCGGGTTTTATATGGGTCATAACTCGTACTGACGAGGTACATTATCGGATGTTGACGGTTATCTTGTATACTTGACATGAATTTGACAAGAATTTGACAATTTAGATTTATTGTATCAGATAAATGGACACACAAGACACAGCTGATGTTAAAGATATTTGGAAGGACAGCAAATTAAAATGACCCATATATGCAAACATCAATTTCCGCGCTACGGCCATTGCCTTGTATCTTGTCGGGATAGGTCCTGGTAGTTTTTTACTGTCAAGTTATGTCAATGCTCGAGAGTAATTCCTCCCATGTGTCCCTATGGAGGATAAATTCATCCCTCTTTATCATCTCATCATTTCATCTGCGCATAAAGCATCACGTGTCATAGATTTAGCCGAATCTATGACATGGGGAGACAATCGGCAGTCTGTTGACATTTGGAAGCAGGTACTGCTATATATGTACGAAGGTCAACTGCTTGCCCAGACCATCAGCGGTTTACGCGACGTCGATTTTTGCCATGCAGAAAGGCTAACTGTGTTTAGCAACATATCAGTAACCATAGTTGAGGGTTGCCTTAAAAAAGACTAAAAATTTGTTTATACCAGCTCACTAGTACATTTATACAGAATATATTTTTCAGAAAAATTTGGCTATTATGCTTTCCAAATAAATTTTTGGTTAACTTATATACTATACGACGTGAAATGTAGAGTTGTGAACATATATATGCCATTAGAACCTATTGCGATATCAAAAGAAATATGAGGTCACTTGATTGTTCATCATGTTTTGGATGGTTTTTAAATTCTATGCATATTTTTATGAACAATATTAATCGCGATTTTCGGTATTTTGTGCATGTGATTTATGTAGATTAATTGAACTGATTTTCAGGCGCGGATGGAGATAAAAGATTTATTCAAGGATCTCGCCGATGGCAAGATGTTGTTCAAGCTGCTTGAACTGATCTCGGGTGAGCGTATCGGTAAACCGAACAAGGGAATCCTGCGTGTACAGAAAGTGGAGAACATCAACCGTTGTCTTGCCTTCTTGGCAACTAAGGTTCGTACCGTTTACTCAATGATAGCGGTGGTCGGTTGGACGATGCCCTCAAATCCTTCGTCCCAATCTAAATCCAGCTTCAGGACCATTATTTTCTGACTGTTTCTCGCTGAAACTGTACGTCTCAAGCTTTCAACACCTCTACGCTATCCTATCGTGCCTATTTCTTCACCGTTTCCAACTCTTGCACCCAAACCATCTTCAACATGCCGCTCTCGCCATCTTTGAACTATTCTCATCTTGCCCTTTTTTCCATTCAAATGTCATCTCGGACTTGTTTTTTCCACAATCCCAAAACCATCTCTAAATTGCTCTTTTAACTATCTCTAAACCACCACCATTTTCCTGTCGCGATCTCCAAATCACTTCAACTTGTACATTACCATACGTATCGCTTATCTCAATGTATGTTCCGTTTTTCTTATGCATCTAGTGTAAACACGCAGTGTATTACAGCAAGTTTATATACAATAAGTTTATAAGATACCAAGAAGCACGATGTTTACTTAGGCATTCCATGCGCCTACATTATATGTTGGCAAACTACATTCACCGCCAACACATAAATTCTCTATAATAAATACATTGTTATACATATTTGCACAGCCTTTATCAGTTGGCGAACGTCGCCTTCTCTCGAAGATATACGTTACTCTCGATTTTAGCCACCATCCAGCATCTCTGAAATATATATTGTCCTTTTATATTGAAATTGCAGTGTGGTTAAAAGTGGAATCACTAATGATTATCCTCAAAAAAGATACAAATGTCAACATATTCGTTGAACCAACATATACACTGCATCAAAATATTCACTGTGTTGACATATATCCCATATCAATATATATATATAACAAACATCGTGTGTCAACGTATACACCGTGCCAAAATGTACACTAGAAACATACAGTATATTGTGTTAGCATATATACTGTATCAATATACATACTGTGTCAACATATATATAAATATATATACCTA
>WURV02202605.1:0-11551 GCA_011762755.2 Epimenia babai
CAAATTATAATGGCGGCCGATCGCCGTGAATGACTGAAGAAGGGGTAGCACCCTCAAACTCCACCCTCGACTTATAGACGGGTCAAGAGCAAAACCACGATTACGTCGGCCAAAGTTGGGGGTCGACTTATAGGCGGATCGACTTACAGGCGAGTATATACGGTAATAAGACGGCTCTCGATGACAGTCACTTACCAATGATTTCTTTTTGACGATGATGAACGTGTATATGGCAGCAATGGTTGGTAGAATGATAAACAAGGGACCGTACCATCTGTATATTGAACACACGGTAATCTCCCTTTAGTAGACGTTCGTACAAACCATCATGGGTAACCTTGTTATTCTGACGTTTCCAACTTTAGAGATTGCATTTTTGTGAACTAATTTGTTAAACGATATTTCTTCGTTTTTTCTCATTCTTTATCTCACAGTTTTATATAGTATGGAAACAGTACACGTGTGATGTAATCAGAAGACAGTGTTTAGTCATGTGAAGCGTGTGTGTTAGGCAATACACTTTAGTTTAGGCAGTACACTTTAAGTCAATAAGGGACGCAACTAACATAAGGGATCTTTACTTAACTAGACTGTGCTCTCCCTTAAAAAGTGTAAAGGACGTCAGTATGGTTGTCACTCAATCTCTATCTCCTCACATGCAAACATTTTTACAATGTCAATAATTTTGATATTACGATTAAACAGTCAATTTTTGTCTATAATCTAAAAATAGACGGCATCTATAAACGTACTCTACTGTTTCTCGCGTTATTTGTAATATTTTGACGAATGGGACGAAAATGGCGACAATATGCAATTATATCAGTTTCGGTTTTAATCATTCATAGGCAAGGGTTATTAGGCATCTAATTACAGTCGAAGAGCGATTAAATATGAGCAAGAAGATGCTTGTGAAAGTGGAACTATGTTAATTATGGTATATATTGTAGTTATAAAGAGTTCTTACATGCCAAAACGCCAGCCGGTGTCCGGTACAATCCAACTGTAAAGTGACAAAGTGACAACATAAATGATTAACCATAAAACCGTTACCATAAAATATTTAGGAGATAAAGGGCAACACCTTTTATATAGACTAACTGGTTTATTGATCACATGCTTTCGCATAAACACTATGCTTTATCATGTTACTAACAATTAGACTAACGCGGCTACCCACCTATATACCAACATAAAATATGTATGACTTAGTAACAAAACAGTGTCTAAAATGTACGTTATGTCAGAAATGTTTAAATAAAATACTTCGAAAAAAGAAACAAATTCTGTGCACCACAATAAGACGGATTTGCCGGTGATCAATTAGTATTCAGCGCACTTACCACCAGACGCCGGCGGGGCCGTACTTCTGGCCGAACAGCGGTAACAACGAGTAGAAGAAAGGAAATCCGAAGCACACACCCATGTATATCCTGCGAGAATACAGTCATGCGAGTATCATTTATATTCTAGAATACTGTATATGTGTGTAGTGTCATGAGAACTATATACAATGTTCGTAACGTGACATAGTTGACACGAGCAATGGACGCAAAACTTCTCCTTGACGTACCCCAAAAACAGAAAACGCCCCAATATACAGTTTCACAATCGAAAAAGTTCCCAAAATATAAAATTACATGCTTATTGTATTAATTATTACTCCATAGGCGAAACCGTATAAATGGCTACGAAATGAGGAAGTAATAGAAATGTTATGAGTGGTTGAACGAGGAGAAGTTGTTGAATTTATATAGTAACAATAAATTGATAAGAGTAGAATTGGGTAGAAATTTGATAATGATTATCTCACCACTCGTAGTCGTATGTGTGCCTCGAGTAGAGGTTAGCGAGAAGGTTTACGGTGATGACGAGAATTACAAGGATGATCCACCAGAGAGACATCGTTTTGAGTAAAGCGAAGAAGCGACAAGCGAAGTCTCCAGAAATGAGATCGCACTGCGAGACGACGTGTCCAAAGGTCAGCATGGCGAAAAGAAATCGTTAGAGACGACATTATGGCAGTCTAAATAAAAGGTTAATTGTCGCATTTTCATGCCCCAGAGCATAGGTGACATCTCATAGCCGACTTATCTATAGTAAGTATTAACACTACCAATACATTAGTTGGTTTAATACAGTGTTACCTCTATTTATATAATATAAATACTATATATGAATAACGGGCCGACATGCCCCTCTACTTATGTGTTACTTATGGCTTAGACTACAAGATCAATCGTTATGGGAATACATTTCTCAAGGATCAAGGTTACAACGGGAAAAGTCAATTGGTTTTAATTTGACCCCCTTTACATTCTGATTCGACTGCCGGGGCTACTAGGTGGTGTATTCCAGTCGTAATCGACGTATGGGGAGAGTTTATCCAAAGACATGCCTATGCGATTTGTAAATATTCGACGAAACAGGCGACGGAGAAAGTATTGGGAAGAGCGATGAGCGACGTGTACGGTGTGTGGAGGCGTCGCTACAGATGAGACGAGAAGCGAAAGTAGAAATCACGTGAAAACCGTGCCCAGGGAGAGGATTTGTTACTGTTGTGAGCTAAAGCCTGGATATCACGGCGACATTTCAACGCTATTCGATTTTTCTCTACGCCGAGCCAAATTGCGAGCATTTTTTTTTTGTCTCGCGCCGCGACAAGACGTATCGTTTTTCACAAGGGACCCGACGCGTGCCGATGGAGTAAATTATGAAATATGATGTTGACCGAGTATTGTATAAACGAAATGACAAAGGTATCCATCCACTAGCCAGTACAGACACAGTTTTAATTACTGGGAATTATAAAGGGCATTATTACAGCGAAGAGACGACGGAAAACACGCAAAATATGTTTAGAGTAACTGAAAGTCGTCATATTTGGCATTTTATGCAATTAGAAACTCAATTTTTACTAATATGACATGCCTTTTCTGACGGGAGCAGTAAAAATTTTTATTAAATGAACGGAAAACGACGCAGCCACGATATCGCTCCAGTATCTCAGGGCTACAGACGTTTGAGACAAATGACATGCTTAGTTCGCATTACGTGGGTTCTTCGAATAGACATAGAAAGAAATGACGGTATGATATTAGGCCTATCCATAGCTTACAGATGTGTAACTGTAATGGTGGGACGACGCGACATGCGAATGAAAAGGATTAGCCCGACGATGCCTGAGGACGTGTAGATAGGAGACGAAAAGACACGGGAATTACAGGGTGCGCGAACAGCGAACGTCTGGGAGTTAATTCGATGGATATAGCGAAGTGCCAATAAGGAATTAACGTGAGACTGCGGCTCTCTGAACTGGGTAATGAGGGACACGGTTGGCGGAGGTAGATTGAACGAGAGACATTAGATTGAGTCACCACGAAAAAGCGCGTGAAATTGGCGCTCTCAACATAGATCGAAATAAGGCATGACGTTCAATCTTTTATCAAACGTGCGTCGCGTTTTGATACCTATTATATAGCACGGTAGATTGGTCGCGATACACTTCTGTGTATACACTCGCCTGTTAAAGACATTGTTAAATATAGCGTAATGTGTTACCAGACGAAAGAAGCTGTCGCAAGCTGCCGCAACCGCCAGGTAAAGCAGGATGCGCTGGATCAGAAAGAAGGAACATGAAGAAACATGTTGCAACAACGAAAAATTGAGGAAAAGCCGAAAATTGCGGCGTGTGTTACATGTAATGTAGAAATATTTTATATAGCGCAGATATCAGTATTTATGTATGTATGTATGTATACACTCCCAGTTGCAGTCTTCACGTAAAAATGCCGACTTACTAAAAGATAAAATGGAGCAATATCTAAAATATATTAAGCTCATGAAAGAGATGTCTTTAACTGGGATTTGAATGACGTGAGCGTCTTTTGCTGTCGCAATGAGATAGGAGAGCTTTCCAAATTTTTGTACCAGCACAGGAAAAAGCGCGCCGTAATACGACATGGATTGACTACAGTCGTGGAGGTATGGCCATGCATGCGCGTCTTGACATATTTTCGTGATTTTACGATAACGTTCAAGAAGATTTTAAGCAGCGGAGAAGACATAATCGCATACCCTGTCCTCTGTTATCTCCAGGAAAACATGCTGATGATCACGTGACGTAAATGAAGTCGGCATGCTCTTCGTGAATAACTTTAGTGAACTACATTGCGGTGGCCGAGCGTATGAGGAAAAATGTGAATTCCAAAAAAGTTGTAACACCTTTATGGCTCACCACAAATGTATATCACAAGCTATTAAATGTAAAAGTAGTCATCATGTATATTCAACTTAAAACTAATCAGACATAAGAATTCAAAAGCATTTCCTATACACGGTAGGAACTAAAACGACAATAAAATTGAATATTTATGTCATTTATTTGTTGGTTTATTTGGTATTATTGACTATATAGACACATGAATAATGAATGCAGCGAGAATATATCTCATGCAAAATTCTATAAAAATATGTACTTATTAATTGTAGTATGATTAAAAGAAGGTCGGAGGATGGTACAATCATATATAGCTACACCAAATCGTCAGACGTTAGTTGCTGTGGCGACATACCTGTGAGAAGAAGCGGTAGCGTTGGAACAGCCAGATGGTGAAAATGACGAAGACGCTGAAACGTTGAGAAGACTTCCGGTAGATTTATTGTTTAATGATTTAGCTGTTATTGGTTACATGGAAGCGACAGCGAGACTGGTCTTTTCAGAGGTTCAAAGACTCTGTAAAGACCAGCCTCAAGGAGATTACAATCGCCTCAAACAAATTGAGTCTTATGCTCAGGACAGGATTGTGTTGGGGAACTCTTATCAGACGCGCTAAAAACTTTTTGAGAGACAAGGTTGACGACACGGAGGGCCGTGGATTGAGGAGACAAGCATCAACAGCTGCCCCTAGCAATCCCGGTATCTTAGAGTCACCTCTATCCCGGATCTGCATGCCAGGATCCGCCTCGCAGCCACTATAGCTCCCACGACAGACGTAAACGACAATGCAGATGCAATCATCGTTCACAAAATGCAGATGTTATCATCTTTCGGGCTATACAATTAAGAGTTACTGGTATTGCATCTGTCAAAAGACATTTTTTGCAACAAACGTCCTATTGGGCGGTGGTGATCGCCGTTTCTGTGGCCTCCAAATGCAAGGTTACTGCATCACGCGGCGTAGAGGTGATTATGTCACGCTAATACGCGCTAGCGATCGTGGTTCAATGATTAGCAGGAGAGAAACGCACAGAAACATCGCCTCTGGTGCGGCCCGAACCCACGACCTCCAGATACAAACTGATTTACAACTGGCAGACTTTCGCCCGTACATGACACCTTATATATGACACTCATATATGATTATGACGCCTGTATATCATGCCTGTGATATACACAGATATCTGTAACAAGAAATAATCGAGTAGGAATTAAACTGCTTGATTGGGGTATTTAAAATTATTAACGATAAAATTTGACTATTCGGAGTGTTGACATACCTAAAGTGTGTTTAAAGGCTAGGGGCATCAAGTTATTATTGTATGTATGTACTATGTAATTACAGACTGTTTACAAAGGTACTTGTTCTTGGCCCTTTACAAAGCAAGCCTATGAATGTGGTCAACATGATTAATTGATTAGCCTTACTTATCAATGGTGGGGGAAAACAGCTACTGTGAAAAACCCACATAGTCTGGCAGACACATGACCTTTTCCCATTCACGCCACTGCTTTCAAATGTCCACAGACAGGCTACGCATGTCGCACACTCCGCTAAGTCTATGGTAATTAATGACTATTTATAATGGGATGACAAAACGGGGAGGTAAGCGACATAGAAACAATTCATAGAGCATCTGAAGAAATCACGCCAGAGGGTAAAAGCCCTAAACTGAAACACACTGCAAGGGCTACCCAGACCCTCATGGGTTTAAGGGGCTTTTTGCTCGAAAAACGCACTGCAGGTAGTATACTAGCAAGAGTGGGAATTGAACCAAGGACCCCTGGATTCAAAGTCATACGCTCTAACCACTACGCCAACTGTCCCCAAATATTTATCTACACTACATGAAAAAGTTACCGAAACCACAATTAATTTTTCGTAAGGTTACGAAAAAGTCCCATGTGATAAAACATCATGACAGGCTAAAGGGCCTCCTTAAAATACCTGACAGAAATTATGGTAAGCTGAACTCGGGAAAATTAAGTAAATCTGTCAATAAAAACCCGAGATTAAAAGGTCATAAATGCATTAATATTCATTTTGGCCATAAAAAATACCCTAGGCGTTGAGAGTTTAACAACTGCAAACAATAAGGAAATCAAATGTTCTTCCGTTTGTCTTTCAATAGCCAACACCCATTGACTTCGAAATGGAGTGGTAACGTAAAGGGAAGTAAGCGGGATCCTAGGCGCCATTAGCACGTTTTAGTTCTGACGACAACGTGTGACGTGTGACGTAAATTAATTTATAGACGTAGAATAATCTAATCTGACACCACTCTCCGTCCTTTCTTAGTCACATTTCGTCAATGGTGGAAAATATGCGCGTCTCGGCGGGTATGACTGCCGCAGTGGATGATGGGTCGTAAATGTGGCTTTTGTCAAAAAGGTAGCGGATAATAAGAGTGACTCCTCCTTCGCGCACCGATGTATTTTGAATTTATTTTAATAAATGTCCCGTTGGTGTTTATTTATTTTCGAATGTTATCTATGACACCTGAAGTGACAGTGGAGGGTATAACGGATGTTATTTTCGAATGTTATCTATGACTTTTGAAGTGACAGTGGAGGATATAACGGATGTTATTTTCGAATGTTATCTATGACTTTTGAAGTGACAGTAGAGGATATGAGGGATGATTGCGAATAAACAGACGTAAGAAAATCGCACGTGACCACAGAGACACAGATACTAAGGTGGTGAAGGATCAAGAACAGCGAGAGACATATGTGGTCCGCATTCTCCCGAGGTGTGCGTCAAGTTGATTTTATGGTCAATCGCGGTTGCCAATGTGGTTTTCTGAATAATTAGAGAGAGAGGCCCTAAAAACATATACCTCTGATGGGACTCAAACCCACGACCTCCGGATACCTGTGTGGTGCTCTACAAACTGAGCTTGAGCTGCAGGGGTATTCTACTGTGATTCGGTATTTAGGATAAGTGCGTTCTCGAAAACGGTGTGAAACTGTCGCTTTGTTGGTAGAGCAGCTGACCCGTCATTTGGAAGTCGTAAGTTCGAATCCCAACAGATGTATTGTTTCTATTTGTGCATTTCTGTTCTCACTTTGATTTATTTATTATGTAGCGTGTGTGGCCTCTCGGGTCACGTGATTTCGTTTAAGAACGTTACAATTATCATGTAGTTGTTTGTATAATATGGTGAATATTGTTTTCTCTTATGATTACTCATTTAGAAAGGCATGAAATTCCGCTATTTCTGAAAATACGTCAGTGATTATGGCCGTAGTTTTCGTGTTATCAGTAGTAGACTGAATTTCAAAGTATGTAGTCGTCGGTATGGTGGTATGAAATTGTCTTATTCATATTCTTGGTAATGTACGTGTGGATCTGTAACCTATAAAACTACGTCTATGTACATAGTTCAATGTTGACACACCAGCAGATCAGCGAGACCGCCGCGAGCGCTGATCGAATACCGATGATAATATCCTGCAAGAGAAACGAACGTTTTTGTTGAATCATATCATTGTTATGGTAATGGGGGTAGCCAATGTGGTTCTATGCGCCCCCCCCCCCATTATGTTAATGCAGTCAAACCTGCCCGAACGGCCACCTGTATTAAGCGGGCACCTGTCGTAACGGTGACTTCAAATTCCTCCCGACATGTACACTAGTCAAAATGTCAAACCTGCCTTAAACGGCCACCTGTCTTAATGGCCACTTTTTCGTGATTCCCATGAGTGGCCGCTCAATAGAGGTTTGACTGTATCTGTATTTTTCAAATGCAGACGATAACTATGATTTTAATACTGTGACCTTGGCCAGTAAAATGGGTCATATAAAGGGTTGTGTGATATTGCATGGTATTATTCACATATTGTCACAGTTTGTCGTTCCGAATACGCTGGAGTATTGATCAAAATAGACACTTCTCATCGCGTTTTGCATTAACTGTAGTTGTATACGTCAGTGTACGTTTGGAATAGACAGCAATATGCGCTGAAAATAATCGGCTAAAATATGGATTTTATAAAATAGAATAAAACTGTCATAACAACCCTAAAATATCCAAATTGGGCTCTTCTGTGTTTTGTGCGTACACCCTTCAGCTATACTAAATATCAGATACTGTATATTTTTATATTTTCTTTCGTCTTGTTTATTTATGATTTATGAAAGAGAATTTATTAAAGAGGCAGTGCCAAATTTTGATTTTGTTGTTCTTACGCGATTTACCTTGGGAATGAATTGAAAAATTTTATTGGGGAAAAGTGGTTTAACGCACTTAGCCCATAATAATGGATTAAATTGAGGAAAGGAATAGCCGTTTTGGTCTTTAAAATATGGGGGGAAAATAATAGAAGTAACACGTTTGAGGCTAGTTATACTTTATTAAAAAACAAGCTTTCGTATATGTCAACTAGGCTTCTTCTGGTTTGTGAAATGAAAATCATATACAGACAAGGTTGACACAAATATA
The DNA here is from genome assembly GCA_011762755.2 of Epimenia babai. Classification (NCBI taxonomy): domain Eukaryota; kingdom Metazoa; phylum Mollusca; class Solenogastres; order Cavibelonia; family Epimeniidae; genus Epimenia; species Epimenia babai. The sequence goes on from WURV02202605.1 coordinate 8,665, forward strand.
TACTGGGTCAAGAGACGTCACGCAACTTTATTATAGCAGAAACCTTGTCTGTAAATTATTTCTATTTCACAAACCTCAAGAAGCGTATTTGACATATGCGAAGCTTGTTTTTAATAAACTGTAATCAGTCTTAAAGGTGTTAACTCGACTATTTTTTCCCATGGTTTAAATAAAGAAACTTTCGTTAGCCTAAAGATGTTAACATTGAGATGCTTGTCTTGACTTAATGCAGTTTACATTGAAAAGTTGCACTGGCATAAAGTGATTGAGATGAAAAACTTGTCTCGGCCAAAATTAGCGTCACTTTCCAAACTCGTGCTGAATTAAAATTCCTTAAATTAGAAAAGCTGTGTCGTCTACATTAAAAATTGATAGTTTAAATGAAAAATCTCCACTGGCCTAAAATGGTTTAAATAAACGGATTGAGTGACTTATCATTCACCATCTCTCGATGTAGGTATTCAGAAGCTTATCACACCCGGAAGTTTACGTTCACGTCCAACGTATACAGCCATTCCTTGATTCGCGTTCACGCCATTCAATCTCAGTATACTGCCGAGCTACCTCGCTACATTTCAATGTTTTACTAAAGAGAAACATAAAACTATGTGATGTTGAACATTTTTCCAAATCGCCGTATTCTTGACGCAAGATCTTCTCTGTCTTGCACGGAGCGAAAACGGGTACGCCAGCGAGCGTGGCCTTCTGTAGAGGGAAAATGTCGCTTAGTCGATGGGTGAATCTTGCTTGTTTATCGCCGGCAATCCACATATGAGTCCGATTTTTTGCGCACAAGAAGATATCGAAATATGGCCAAATACCGAGTGTCAAAGTCGACGTAAAACTATTTGTGTATAAACGGAGCAGTTTATCTTTTGATGTTATTTCTTTCATAAACAAACCGGTATCCTTGGTAGATATTTCGCGTCGTATTTTATGGATGTCTTCGATCCACGCAACAATGTCAAGGTCGTGATCCCACGGAATCAAATCACCGTGACGCCACAAGCCGAGAAGAGTACCGTAATTCAAAAAGTGAGTCAAGTTCGCTGCGTTCATAATCTTCGTGAACCTTAACAACGTGTCGATGAGAGCGTGTTTCTCTCGGGAGTTCAACCACGCTCCGTACGAGGCAAACACTTTGTCCGTCGAAATAGCGTAGATGGTCAAAACGCCGACAAGAAAAACGATTACGACGGTAACGGTAACGGGACTGAAAAACTTTTTAATTTTTGTAAACATTAACATTTTTTAATGAATTGCTAATATTAAAATGAATTGAAACGATATAAAATAGGCCACACAGAATCTGACTTATGATCAGTAAATAGGAGCATATTTTGTTGGTCACATGCTATCAGTAGACGCTACGTTGACTGTTGGATCAATTATAATTCACGATATTCTTATTAGCATAATTTGTAACAGCTGTTACGATGGTGAGATGATAGTGGGAGGGGAGTGGGGAGGAAGGTAAACATTTATAGCTAAAGTCCACATCGAGAAAAAAACGAGACAGACCGGCTATATACGCTATGAAAAATTTCATTGATCTAGGCTAGGTTGTTCATATCTAGTAAGTATTTCACGAGACATTCATCTTTCTACACATTCCGCGATGTTTGGTCTATCTTATTTGTATAATGTATACTATAAATAGCTTTAATGCACTCACATGGCCTTAACCATGGATACCGATTTCAAGACTAAATTTATCCAAATTAACCAAACACTAGTAAGTGCTACACAAATTCGTGCTATTTAATCTAGACTATTACAATGTCGTTGAGAACTAGTATAGACTTGAGTTTCATAGATCGATAAGGAAGTTTTATAATGAAACAGTGAGTTGATTGACTTAGAGACAAGTACAATTCGCGCGGATAACGCCGGGGTCAAAGGTTGCATGTTTAATGACTAACTGGATAAAACAAACTTTTGCCTATACCATATACGTATCTAATAATATATACACTATTACACTCTTGTTTAAACAGAGCATGTGCAGAGTTCCTGTATTATAGTACAGATATCGTATAGATAAGATAATAAAGTCTTTATCATAACCTCTTTTAATGAGAACGTATGAACAGATATGTGATAAAGTACGACAATTTTGGGCTTAGTTTTGAGTTGTAAGTTTTATATCGATTGTTTTAGTTCAAAGTTCAATGTTCAAAGTTCACAATACGATATGTTTGGTTGATTTTTTCGTTCGACGTTGGAATATCTTACGTTGATTCTTTTTAAATGTTTCCTTCCAGCATTTACGGTCACACAATCAAGCAATAAATAGAATATATCGTTTTGTCTCCTGATTATGAGTGGGGTCTTCACTGGAGAATGTAACTTGATTTGATGAGACCGACCTACTCTTCTACATTTTATTTATACAGAAATGTTACTCATTATCGTTAAATCAATCGTTACATTTAACATACGCGCTGTACGCATTTCCGGAGGTCAGTGGTTAAAAACGTGCCTTTCACACGAAAGTCTGTTAGTTCAAATCTGCATAAACCAGGACTTGTCTTCTCATTTTCTCGCGTTACTCGAGCAACGTAATCTCTGTCAACACGTTGATATTCCAACCCAACCCATGACAAGGGTGGTACGTTGGATCTGTTCATCATTCGGAATGACATTGATGCTGTCTCAGATGTTTTGTCACATGATCTCTATATATCCGACCACTAAGCTGTTGAATGCTACATTCGCTGCCCTCGATCACGTGAGAAGCCTCTCCGTAATTTCACCTTCCGCAACTTCAAGTCGCTTGATGTTGTAGTTTTCAACAATGCTATTGCTGGCTGCCAGGGTTTCGTCAATTACCCATCTGACGCATCGATCGATGACCTGTGTTTTATTTACGAGGCGTCACTGAATC